>JAVHLU010002691.1:0-16231 GCA_036785755.1 Colletotrichum ledebouriae
TTCCTTAACTAGTAGAGGGTATAGGTTAAAATACCTATATAGTATTTCCTAAATTATACCTGCGAACTAGGTGAATTTGTTATAGTCTTTTTGCAAAGGGGCTGCGGTGTAATTCCGAACTTAATAAATTTACCTAGTTCGCAGGTATAATTCGGGAAATATTATATAGGTATTTTAATTTTAGCCTATACCCTCTACTAGTTAAGGAAAATAATATAGGAACCCTATATATTCCTACTACTTATAAGTAAACCCTCTAAATAATATAAAGTTAGATACGCGCTATACTAGGGCTAATTATATTAGAGCTAAATAGGCTACTAAGGCTCTTATAGCAACGCCCTCGCTAAACCTTCTAGTAAGGTAAAAGATACTATACGAGATAACTCCTTAACCTAAAAGATTAACCTTCTAGCAAGGTGCTGCGAAAGCCTTAACTAAAGAGATCTTTCCTAAGAGGTTCTTATAGCTAGAAATATATTTATTATATATACTCTAGCTATTAGATATAACCCTTTATTTACTTTTAAAATATATATATATAATAATAAAATTAACCTCTCTATCTAAGCCTCTATAAACTAAATTACTAAGTCTAAGTTTTTTATTACTTTCTACTAGGCTTATAATAAGGTTTTAAATAAGGCTTTTAATAAGAAATATATTAAATCTATATTCCTAGGTGTAAGAATTTTACTATAGAATCTATATTATATTATCTAGAAGCTTAATATATACTTATAAATACTTATACCTCTTATAACTAACTTTTTAATATTACTACCTTAATAATTATAAATACCCGCTAAATTATAATAAACTATCTCTTAATCTAATTTTATTAAAAATTAGATCTCTACTTATTAAAGAAGCTTACTAATACTAATTATTACTATAATTAAGTAATTATTAAAAGGTATATAAATAATAAAATATTTACTTACTCTTTTAACTAATTAGCTTTATATATTTAAGGATATAAATATAGTATTTATAAAACGCTAGAAAGCTAAAAAGATATAAATCTAGCTTTAAGGAGTACTTAGTATAGAGGATTCTAAAGGTTTATTAAAAAAGAAATAAAAACAAAAATATCTAATACCTTAAGAGAATAAGGATAGGGGTTTATTAAAGAGAGCCTAGCTAGCCTAGAGATATCATAATATATATAATAAGACTAGATATAATATTTAAACCTATTCTAAGGATATTAAATTATTAGGAGATTTTAAGAGTAATCACTAATAATAGATTAAATATATTATAGTTTAGTAGTTATAAATACCCTCTAACTTATAATAAACTATCTTATAATCTAACTTTATTAAAAGTTAGATCTCTATTTATTAAAAAAGCTTATTAATACTAATTATTACTATAGATAAGTAATTACTAAAATATATATAAATAATAAAATACTTATATTAGTAGCTATGCTATTATTAGCAACGCTCTCTCTGTTCGGCGCAAGCCGTACTTACTAATAAGCCCTAATAGGCCTAGGCCGCCTAGGCTGCCTCTACCTTAGTAATACGGAGGGCCTGCTCGAAGAAGGGCTACTCTATAGGGTATATAATAACCCGCTAAACTTCTACTACTAAGCTTACTTACTTAGCTCTAATACTATTATACCTTATAGAGTCCCCTATAGGGGTATTAAAGTAAGCCCTCTTAAGGGCTATATTAATAATACGCTCTCTATATATAGTAAAGTAGCAATAAAGGAGCGGGTTTTATTAATTATATTAAGAGAGCCTTAGTGGCCCGTTCGGCTCCGATGTAATCGGCCCTGGTGCGGCGCGCGTCCGACTTTATAATGTTCAGAGGGTTTGCTTGCGAGTAGTAGGAACGTATAGGGTTCCTATATTATTTTCCTTAACTAGTAGAGGGTATAGGTTAAAATACCTATATAGTGTTTCCCGAATTATGCCTGCGAACTAGGTGAATTTGTTATAGTCTTTTTGCGAAGGGGCTGCGGCGTAATTCCGAGCTTAATAGGGTTATTATATTATTTTCCTTAACTAGTAGAGGGTATAGGTTAAAATACCTATATAGTATTTCCTGAATTATACCTATAAACTAGGTGAATTTATTATAGTCTTTTTATAAAGGGGCTGCAGCGTAATTCCAAACTTAATAGCTAGATTTTTAAATTTTTAATTCCAATTAACTTAAGAGTATTATCTATAGGAGTAGTATACTTATATATATCCTATTTATTACGTTTATTCATAATATTCTTAGTATAGTTATATAGCTCTATAGTAAATATTTTTACTTTACTTTATATATAGTTATTTCTTAGCCTAGAAAGGTATTAAACTCTCCTAGGTTCTACAATTTTATAATTTTAGATATAGAGGTAAATAATTTGTTTATAGGGTTACTAGGGCCTATATTAATATACTGTTAATATAATATAGTAATATGATTTTAGCGTTAGTATTGATAAGTACCCTATTATTATAAGGAAATAAGGAAATATTTTATATCCTAATATAGCTAGTTCTTTAGCTAGGTATTTATACTAGAGTCTAGGACTTAACTTTAGTCTATATAGGGCTTTATATAGTTTTCATACCTTATTAGGATTATTGATATCTCTTTAACCGCTAGGTTAATATCAATAAGTATCTTTATTAAGATCTATATATATAAATGCATTTTCGGCCTCTGGCCACTGCATAGTGATTTTACCTGCTTAAGTGCAACAGACCTTCTAACTCCGCGCCTCCTGACAATACACAGCCTTCGGTCACGTGATCGTAACTTAAGGAGTCACCTCTCGTATAGTGGCGTTTACGTTCAGCACCTTGCTGGAAGGTCGACCTTTTGGGTTAAGGAGTTATCTCATATAGTAGCTTTTCTAGGCCACGAGAGCCTTAGTAGCCCGTTCGGCTCCGATATAATTAGCCCTAGTGCGGCGCGCGTCTAACTTTATAATATTTAGAGGGTTTACTTATAAGTAGTAGGAACGTATAGGGTTCTTATATTATTTTCCTTAACTAATAGAGGGTAAAGGTTAAAATACCTATATAGTATTTCCCGAATTATACTTACGAACTAGGTGAATTTATTATAGTCTTTTTGCGAAGGGGCTGCGGCGTAATTCCGAACTCAATAAATGCATTTTCTTTATTAAATTAATATATATCTTAGTTATTATCTAACGCGTTTATTAGGAATAACCTATAGGTTTTAGGCCTATAGGTAGTACTAAAGGTATCTAAATACCTAATACCTATTATTTCCTTAAATCCTTATACTACTAATCTAGCCTTATATTTAGTTATTATACTATTATTATCCCGCTTAATTTCATATACCTACCTAGTATTCAAGGGGGTTTTATCAGGAGATAAATTAACTAAATCCGAAGTATATTAGTTATACCTTCCGTTAGGAAGGTTAATCTTTACCTTTTAAGAAGCTAGGCCTACCTAAGAAAAAAACTCTCTCTTATTACTATTAACCCCTATATATTAAAAGCTCAAATCTCATTAATCTTTGTAAGGATTAAGGCAATTAGTTCTAAATCTAGCTAAATATAGGTTTATATAGCTCTTTTCTATTTATTAGCTCTTATTAGGGGCCCTTATATATATAATAAGGCTCTAGCTAGTAGCTATTAGGAACGGGTACTTACTAGTATATTTACGCCTTAATTAAGGTTAGATAGAGTTAGCTATAACTAGACTTTAGTAGATAAAGCCTTAGAATATAGTGCGAGGCCCTTATTATTAAGGACTATATTCAAGCTTTATAGGACCTCCTTATTTATCTTCTTTATAAGGTACCTATAGATTTTAAGTAGTATATAAGCTAGCTCTTATTATTAAATTAGATCTAAGGGCCTAAGTAGTTTAAAGTTATTACTAGAGATATATAGCTTAAGTAGATATAGCTTACTAGCGCTACTTCTTTATAAGATACCTATAGATTCTAAGTAGTATATAAGCTATAAAAATAAAAAGCTATTTATTACTATAGCTTATAATATACTTACTACCTAGTCTTTATTATCTATCTTAGTATATATAGCTCTAATAAGAATAGGAGGTATATAAAAACTATATATTAAGAGGAGATTACTATATAAAGAGATTACTTTACTATTTACTTATTTAGTAAATATCCTATTATAAATGCTAATAAGAAGATATATTTCTTTAAGTATATAATAAGTACTTACTAGTATATTTATACCTTTATGAAGATTAAATAGAGTTAGTTATAACTAGACTTAGTAGATAATACCTTAGAATATAGCATAAGTCCTTTATTATTAAGGATTACTTTTAAGCTTTATAGGACCTACTTATTTATCTTCTTTATAAAGTATTTATAGATTTTAGGTGATATATAAGCTAGCTCTAATTATTAAGTTAGATCTTAAAGTTATTACTAGAAATATATAGCTTAAGTAGATATAGCTCGCTAGTATTATTTCTTTATGAGGCACCTTTAGATTCTAAGTAGTATATAAGCTATAAAAGCAAAAAGCTACTTATTAGTATAGCTTATAATATACTTACTTTCTATCTCTTATTATCTCTATTAGTATATATACCTCTAATAAGAGCGGGAGGTATATAAAAAACCGCGCATTAAGAGGAGACTACTATATAAGGAGATTACTATACTATTTGCTTATATTAAATACTAGATATTATAGTTAATATCCTATTAGAAGAGCTATCTATTTCCTTTAATATTATAGTTATATTTAATCCTTTCTCTACTTTATATTCTATTATTCTTATTAGGCTATTTTCCCCTCTTATAACCCTTAATACCTTTATATAATAATATATATTAAAGATATACTATAAGTACTTATAGCTTATTCTACCTACCCTAGCTATTCTTTCTCTATAGACCTCTCTTCTTATCCTATTCCTATATATAGCACCTAATATCTAGTAATTAATTATATTATAAAGCCTAATAAAAATCACTTCTTTAAGTAGATAATAGGCTTTTATATATACCTTAAAGCTATAATTGGTTTTAGAATATTAAAATATAGAGAATAGAATATATAGTATTACTAATTAGACTTATTTTATATAAAGCGAAACCTTACTAATAGAAGTTCTCTCCTTAGAGCTAGCTATAGCTAGCGCTCGCTAGTTAGTTTATTAATTCTAGATTATAAAGCTTTTTGCTATTTCTATTTATTATAAGAAGTTATAGCTTATTTATACTACTAAGTTTCCTTACTTAGCTTTATCACGCCTTATAGAGTCCCCTATAGGGGTATTAAGGTAAGCCCTCTTAAGGGCTATGCTAATAATACGCTCTCTATATATAGCGGAGTAATTAATAAAGGAGCGGGTTTTATTAATTATATTAAGGCTAAACTCTCTAGTAACCCCCTCTATATTATTTATACTAAAGGGCGTGCCTCGCTTAGGCTTAGTATATTTATATATAAGGTCTAGTACTAATATAGTTAAGGGATAAGGATAAGGAAGAGGGAGAGATATAAGGCCCTGCTCATAGAGCTTCTTATACTTCTAGCTATAAGAACCTCTTAAGAAAGACCTCTTTAGTTAAGGAGTTACCTCTTATATAGTAACGTTTATAATACCTTGCTAGAAGGTCGACCTTTTAGGTTAAGGAATTATCTTATATAGTAGCTTTTATAGCACCTTACTAGAAGGTTTAGCGAGGGCGTTTCTAAGCCACGAGAGCCTTAGTAGCCCGTTTAGCTCTAATATAATTAGCCCTAGTATAGCGCGCGTCTAACTTTATAATATTTAGAGGGTTTGCTTATAAGTAATAGGAATATATAGGGTTCCTATATTATTTTCCTTAACTAGTAGAGGGTATAAGTTAAAATACCTATATAGTATTTCCTAAATTATACCTGCGAACTAGGTGAATTTGTTATAGTCTTTTTGCGAAGGGGCTGCGGCGTAATTCCGAGCTCAATAGGTTAAAATACCTATATAGTATTTCCCAAATTATGCCTGCAAACTAGGTGAATTTGTTATAGTCTTTTTATAAAGGGGCTGCAGCGTAATTCCGAACTTAATAGAATCTAATAAATTAGAATATAAAGTTAAAAGGATTATTATTTATACTAGGGATTAGAATAAAATATAATACCTTATTAAGTAGAAAGGATATATATATAAAGATAATATATAGGAACTTATAATAAACCTCGAATATATATTAGATGAACTATAAATACATCAAGAGTAATATCTATAATATTCCCTATCAGTAAGAACGATACTACGAATATATAAAAATAATAATTAACTTATTTAGACTTAGCTTATTATTAGATTCTAATAAACTAATTAACTTAGAAATAAGAATCTATTTATATAACTAGGAATACCTATTAACTAAGAACTACTACTAGAAAGAAAATAAGGTATATTAAGATTCTAATTACTTAATATTAAATCTAAATCTACTATTTCAAAATAAGTTATTAAATATACCTTAGTAATAGGAGAAACTACTAAAAACTCTCCTTTATTTATTACTCTCTTAACCCTTATAGAATACTATCCTTTTCTATTTTTATAGACGATCTAATTATAATATTATCTTATCTAACTTAGCCTATACTTAATATAACGCTATAAGCTTCTTTTATAATATCTCCTCTTCTATAACTTCTATATCCTCGAGATAAGAAGCCTTATAAAATAAATAATCTACTAGTAAAGTAATTAAAATTTACCTAGTTCGTAAGCATAATTCGGGAAATATTATATAGGTATTTTAACCTATACCCTCTATTAGTTAAAGAAAATAATATAAGAACCCTATATATTCCTACTATTTATAAGTAAACCCTTATATAAAGTCGGACGCGCGCTATACTAGGGCTAATTATATTAGAGCTAAACGGGCTACTAAGGCTCTCGTAGTAACGCCCTTGCTAAACCTTCTAGTAAGGTAAAAGCTACTATATAAGATAACTCCTTAACCTAAAAGGTCGACTTTTTAGCAAGGTACTGCGAATACTACTATATAAGGGGTAACTCCTTAACTAAAGAGGTCTTTTCTAAGAGGTTCTTATAGCTAGAAGTATAAGAAGCTCTGCTATAAGCAGGGCCTTATACCTCTCCCTCTTCCTTATCCTTATCCCTATAACTTATAATAAATCCTTAACTATATTAGCACTAGACCCTATATATAAATACAATAAGCCCGAGCGAGGCATACCCTTTAGTATAAATAATATAGAGGGGGTTGCTAGAGAGTTTAGCCTTAATATAATTAATAAAACCCACTCCTTTATTAACTACTCTACTATATATAGAGAGTATATTATTAGTATAGCCCTTAAGAGGGCTTACCTTAATATACCTATAGGGGACTCTATAAGGTATAATAGTATTAGAGCTAAGTAAGCAAACTTAGTAATAAAAGTTTAGTAGGTTATTATATACCCTATAGAGTAGCCCTTCTTCGAGCAGGTCCTCCGTATTACTAAGGTAGAGGTAGCCTAGGCGGCCTAGGCGAATATTAGTAAGTATAGCTTATGCTAACTGCTTTAGTATAGAGAGAGCGTTACTAATAATAGTATAGTAAAGATAGTAACGACTTCTAGTAGATAAAGCGGTGATAGAGGTAGTATTAGCAGCGCGGGTAGTACGCGAGAGGAAAAGTTAATAGTTTTATAGTTTAAATAATTAAAAACTACGTTATTATTAATATAAAGTTAAAGATCGTGAGGCTATCTAGTATAACGGGTACATATAAGTGCGGCTATAGTTAGGAAAGTTACGATTATGTAACTAAAGGCTATATATTATTAGGAGGCGCGGAGTTAGAAGGTCTGTTGCACTTGAGCAGGTAAAATCACTATGCAGTGGCCAGAGGCCAAGTAATTAGTATATATTATAAAGAGGAAAGTATTAGGCGAACCTATTAGTATAAACTATATTAATAGGTATATTATAAGATTAACTTAGTTAAGTATATTTGCTATAAACCTTAGTACTTAGAAGTATTTTATAATACTTCCCTAAGCAATAATAATAAGATTATAATATCTCTATAGTAACTCTGTACTTAGTAATCCAAAGAGCTTAACCCCTAATCTACCTTAGTAACGTAGGCTATCAAGATGATACTACTTACTAAGCGTTATCCCTTAGCTTCTATTAGTAGAAACCTACTATTCAATAGCTAACTATTATAAACTATATTAAGCTCTATAATAGCGTCTATCTAAGTACTCCTATATTAGTTTCTAAGCTCAAGAAGAACCCTAGTAAGGCTATAAACGCTTAGATTAAGGAGTACTAGTTAACTATAAGCATTATCTTATATATAGTAATCATAATTAAACTAAATATAGCTTCTACTATAGCTCAAATCTCTTACTTCTTTATAAATTCTAGTTTATTAAGTTTTATTATAGCGAAGTAATATATATAAGATCTATATTTAACTTACTACTTTTTAATCTATTATAATAGCTTAGGGGGTAATAAAGAGACTCTCTTATTACTTATTATTAGTAACGCCTTATTTATTAATAATAAGGAAATATATAGATCTTCATAGAGCTACATAAGAATAGTCTTCCTACTAAAGAGATAATAGCACTTTAGGGGCTCTATTATAATATAACTCTAAGGCTTAGGGATATTTTAAAGGTCTATTATTATAATTAGTAGAGTATATAACTAGTTATAAGAGAGGGAGAGTATATATTAACCTCTGTATAGTATTTAAAATATATAGCTATATTAAGAGTATATAAAGGGTATATTTACTATACTCTATATACCTATAGATAAGATACTAATAAATAGGCTTATAAAAAGCCTCTCTTAAGTGAAGTTTAAATACTTTTAAGTCCCATTAAACCTAATAGATACTTAATCTACTATTATAAAGAAGGAATAATAATATTAAGAGTATTAAATAAAGCTCTATTTACCTTAAAGGTTAGTAGAAACTATCTATAGGGCTATAGCCCCCCTCTATATAATACCTAGATATATAAAAGTAATTCTTTTTTAGGTATATTAGCTTCCTCCTCTTAAATACTAAATATATAGGGTATTTATACCTCAAGGTAAGCGGGTTTCATCGATCGCATCGAGGCCAAGCTCTCTAGCGATCCCCTCCGCGTTATTTACGCTAAAGGGCGTGCCTCGCTCGGGCTTAGCGTATTTATATACGGGGTTTAGAACTAATATAGTTAAGGGATAAGGATAAGGAAGAGGGAGAGGTATAAGGGCTTGCTTATAGTAGTAGAGCTTCTTATACTTCTAGCTATAAGAACCTCTTAGGAAAGACCTCTTTAGTTAAGGAGTTACCTCTTATATAGTAGTATTCGTAATACCTTGCTAGAAGGTTAACCTTTTAAGTTAAGGAGTTATCTTATATAGTAGCTTTTACTTTTAGTACCTTGCTAGAAGGTTAACCTTTTAAGTTAAGGAGTTATCTTATATAGTAGCTTTTACTTTTAGTACCTTGCTAGAAGGTTAACCTTTTAGGTTAAGGAGTTATCTTATATAGTAGCTTTTACCTTACTAGAAGGTTTAGCGAGGGCGTTTCTAGGCCACGAGAGCCTTAGTAGCCTATTTAGCTCTAATATAATTAGCCCTAGTGCGGCGCGCGTCCGACTTTATATAAGGGTTTGCTTATAAGTAGTAGGAATATATAAGGTTCTTATATTATTTTCTTTAACTAGTAGATAGTATAGGTTAAAATACCTATATAGTATTTCCTAAATTATGCTTGCGGACTAGGTGAATTTGTTATAGTCTTTTTGCGAAGGGGCTGCGGCGTAATTCCGAACTTAATACCTCAAGGTATATATATAGCGCTAAATATACTCTTCCTCGTAAATAGCTAAGATAGAGTAGTTAATAAAGAGGTTAGTTATATTAATAAGTAGCTTATAGAGAGCAAAATACCTATTAAATAAGTATATATACTAGTAATACTATTAGTGAGCTATATAGTAGCTATAGAGAACTACTAAAAAGAGCTAATGATAGCTGACTCTTTAATAATACCCTCTAGGTATATCATAACTTAAATTTCTAACTCTCTATTAATCAGCTAAAAGTTATCCTCCTCTTTATTAAGTACCCAAGAATATATAATAAGTATATAAAATACTTATAACTTAGTTATTCTTATTATATACCTTATAGTAAGTATTATAAGATATAATAGCTTAAGTAGGGAGAAGTTTTTAGTTTTAGCTTATTAGTTCTATAAAAGTAGTTACTAGAGCTCTTACTTATAAGTAGTAAGTATATATAGCTATAGTAAAGAGGCTCTATAAAGTCCTTAGCTCCCTCGAGGATAGAAGAAAAATATAAATTTTTACCCCTATATTAAGCGCCTTTACTAAAGGCAATAGGGGGGGTCTTCTTCTTTAGTATTATAATACCTATACTATATATACTATATATCTTCTTCTCTTAAAGCTCTTATAAATAATTAATAAATCTAATAAAAACATTAATCATAAGTTATATTATAAATATATTACTAATAGTTTCTTCCTTTTTTCCCCCTCTTCTTCTTCCTCCTCTAAAGGGGGGGAGTACTAATATTTATATTTCTTTATACCTATAATAGTAAGACTAAAAGTAAGTAGGAGTAAGAGCGACGCATTAAGCTTATTAACTATAATAATTATTAGCTTAAGTAATACTAGAGAGACCTTTATAAGAGTAAGTTTATATATTTTAATAAGAAATATATTAACTCTAAGACATAAACTCTAAGACATAATTAGCTCTATTATTTTAATTTTCCTCCTAATTAATAAGAGCAGCTAGCTACTCTGACTTAGCTCTCTTCTTAGCTTTATAAGCAAATTAGTTTTAGTAATATATTTAGTAATAATAGTAGGGTCCTACTTCTTCTTAGTAGGTATTCTAATTATATTATAATAATAGGTAGTAAATCTATAAAAAACATAAGCCTCTATAACCTTAATAAATATATGAAATAAGTTTTATATCTATTGAGTTCGGAATTACGCCGCAGCCCCTTTGCAAAAAGACTATAACAAATTCACCTAGTTCGCAAGCATAATTCGGGAAATACTAGATAGGTATTTTAACCTATACCCTCTACTAGTTAAGGAAAATAATATAGGAACCCTATATATTCCTATTACTTATAAGTAAACCCTCTAAATATTATAAAGTTAGACGCGCGCTATACTAGGGCTAATTATATTAGAGCTAAATGGGCTACTAAGGCTCTCGTAGTAACGCCCTCGCTAAACCTTCTAGTAAGGTGAAAGCTACTATATGAGATAACTTCTTAACCCAAAAGGTCGACCTTCTAGCAGGTTTTATATCTATAGAAAGTTAACTTATAATAATTATTATATTCTAAGTAGGAGAAGAGGGGAAATTTAAAGTAGAGAGTAATATAAAGATTAAAAAGGCGCCCTACCTAGCTACCCTCTAAAGTAGTTAAGTACTACTATAGGGATTCTACTGCTTTATTATTAGTATTACTTTATACTATATACTTATTATTTATACCCTTTAAATCCCCTATAAGAGATAATTGTCTTTTATTTTAATACTTTTGAAGCTAGTTATAGTAATACTTTATTTTACTTATATATATTAATAATTAGTTATAGCTCTAGATAGTAATTTATAATAATATTCATACTATTTACTATATAGCTAGGGGTTATATCGTAATATAATTCATAATACCTATAGCCTCGCGGGGCTATAGTAGCTTATAATATAGCGTAGGATTATATAGGTGCGCAATATAACCTATTTTACTATACCTTTAAGTATAGCACTCTATAGCTAAGATAATTACTCCTTATAGCTAGCCCTTACCCCTACCTATAGCTTATAGTAACTACCCTACTTAATTCCTACTCTTAAGATATCTTCTACTCTATAGTACTAATAACTAGTTAAACTAATACCCCTATTTTTAGTAAAATATACTCTAGTTAAATATATAGCATATTATAGATAAAAGACGCTCTACTAATATATAGCTATTAAAGAGATATTATATTAATAATCTCTCTCTATTATAAATAGAGAAATAAAGAGCTAAAGGAGGACTAAGAACTTAAAATAGCCTAATAGAAGTTCTAAAAAGCTAAAAGTGAAATTAAATAGTAACTATTTATTAGCTTAAACTAGATAAACCCGCTCTACTTACTTAACCTAATATTTAGTAAGACTATTTTATAATATAAAAGGATTAAATTAACTAGAGGGCCTAAGAGGCTACCTTAATTAATAATTTAAGAGTAACTAGAGCCTATTTAAATAAGATAATCTCTATATCTATTATATTGAACATATAGTTCTCTTTTAGTAATAAAAAAACTATAATTTAAATAAGTAATATATAAAGTAATATATAGTATTACTTAAAATAAGAAGTAAGAGAACCTCTAAAGTCAAAAGAGTAGTAGCTATTTATTATTTCCTTATAATAATATAATTTAGGTATATAATAAAAAGTAATAGCTATATTAAGATAAGTACTTAGGAAAGGAGATTCTAATAATTAAAGAGATTAGTAATATCTTCTTAATATTATTAATATATAGCTCCCTCTCTAGTAAAACCCTCTAAATAAAAGCGCCTAGAGTATACTTAATACTTAGTAGTAAATCTCTAAGTAATTTAAATAACTCTATTTTAAAGAAATATTATCCCTATAGAAATTTATACTACTAGAACCTAAAATAATACTTCTACTTAGAGTTTATTCTAACTAGGAAAGTAAAACGAAGAGTTCTAAGTATAATAAAAATATATATTAATAATAGTTTAGAAGTATTTAAATAAGTTATAAAGTTTATAGTTATACCGCAGCCCCCTTATGAAAAGGCTATAATAGATTTACCTAGTTTATAAGTATAACTTAGGAAATACTTGAATTATATTTTAATTTATAACCTCTAGTAGTTAAGGAAAATAGTATAAGAACCCTATATATTCCTACTTATAAGTAAACCCTTATATAAAGGTAGATATATACTATACTAGGGCTAATTATATTAGAGCTAAATAGGCTACTAAGCCTCTTATAGCTAAGCTACTATATAAGATAACTCCTTAAGCTAAAGGTCGACCTTTTAACAAGGTATTAGAAATATTAGTATATAAGAGATAACTCCTTAACTAAAGAGGTCTTTCCTAAGAGGTTCTTTTAGCTAGAAGTATAAGAAGCTCTATTATAAATAGGGCCTTATACCTCTCCCTTTTCCTCTTCTTTATTCTATATAAAGTCCGAGGTATACCTATAACCTATAATAAATCCTTAAGATATTAGCACTAGACCCTATATATAAAAACGCTAAGCTGAAATAAAGTACGGCTTTAAATACTAATAATATATAAGAGATTACTATAGAGTTTAGTATTAATATAATTAGTAGAACCCACTCTTTTATTAATTACCTTATTATATATATAGAGAGAGTATATTAT
Source organism: Colletotrichum ledebouriae (assembly GCA_036785755.1). Classification (NCBI taxonomy): domain Eukaryota; kingdom Fungi; phylum Ascomycota; class Sordariomycetes; order Glomerellales; family Glomerellaceae; genus Colletotrichum; species Colletotrichum ledebouriae. The sequence goes on from JAVHLU010002691.1 coordinate 13,446, forward strand.
TAATATAGCCCTTAAGGGGGCTCTCTTTAATACCTCTATAGGGGAAACTTATAATTATATTATAGCTAAGTAAGTAGACTTACTAGTAGAAGCTAAGCGGGTTATTATATACCCTATAGAGTAGCTCTTCTTTAAGTAGGTCCTCTATACTACTAAGGTAGAGGTAGCTTAAGCCTATTAGAGGAATATTAATAAGTATAGCTTAGCCTCTAGCTACTATATAGTAACTTTACCTACTTAAGTATAATAGACTTGCTAACCCCGCGCCTCCTAATAATATATAGCCTTCGGTTACGTAATCCTCTCCTAATTATAGCTATACTTATATATACCCTCCTAGATAGCCTTATAATCTTTAATATTATATTAATAATAATATAGTTTTTTATTATTAAATAGACTATAAAACTATTAACTTATCCTCTTATATACTACCCGCGCTACTAATACTACCTCTATTATTACTTTATCTACTAGCTATATTATTATTAGTAACGCTCTCTCTATATTAAAGCAGTTAGTATAAGCTATACTTACTAACTCCTAATAGGCCTAGGCTACCTCTACCTTAATAGTATAGAGGACCTACTTAAAGAAGGGCTACTCTATAGGGTATATAATAATAACCCGCCTAGCTTTTACTACTAAGTATACTTACTTAGTTATAATATAATTATAAGTATCCCTTCTAGGGGTATTAATAAGAGTCCTCTTAAGGGCTATACTAATAATATACTCTCTATATATAATAGAGTAATTAATAAAGGAGCGGGTTTTATTAATTATATTAATACTAAACTCTCTAGCGATCTCTTATATATTATTAGTATTAAAGGGTATACGTTATATAAGCTTAGCGTTTTTATATATAAGGTCTAGTTAGTATCTTTAAGGATTTATTATGTTTTAGATAAGAACGAGGGAGAGGTATAAAGCCCTAATTATAGTAATAGCGCTTCTTATACTTCTAGCTATAAGAACCTCTTAGGAAAGACCTCTTTAGTTAAGGAGTTATCTCTTATATAGTAGTATTTACCTTACTAGAAGGTAGGTTAAGTAGTTATTTTATATAGTAGCTTTCATAGCACCTTACTAGAAGGTTTAGTAAAGGCGTTCCTATAAGGGCCTTAGTAGCCTATTTAGCTTCGATATAATTAGCCCTAGTATAGCCTGCGTCCGATTTTATAATATTTAGAGGGTTTACTTCTAAGTAGGAATATTTAGGGTTCCTATTTTATTTTCCTTAACTAGTAGAGGGTATAGGTTAAAATACTTATATAGTATTTCCTAAATTATACCTATAAACTAGGTAAATTCTATTATAGTCTTTTTATTAAGGGGCTATAGTATAACTCCAAACTTAATAAGTATAGCTTATACTAACTAGAGAGAGTATTACTAATAATAATATAGCTATAAGGGCGTTAGCTAAGCTAATTAAATAAGAGGACTACTAGTAGATAAAGTAATAATAGAGGTAGTATTAGTAGCATAGGCAGGGCCTCTAGCTACTGCATAGTGATTTTACCTGCTTAAGTGTAATAGACCTTCTAACTCCACGCCTCCTAATAATACATATATAATATTCAGAGGGTTTGCTTGCGAGTAGTAGGAACGTATAGGGTTCCTATATTATTTTCCTTAACCAGTAGAGGGTATAGGTCAAAATACCTATATAGTATTTCCCGAATTATACCTGCGAACTAGGTGAATTTGTTATAGTCTTTTTGCAAAGGGGCTGCAGCGTAATTCCAAGCTTAATACTACTACCTATAAATATTATAATAAACCTATAGATCTTAGCGTAGTTACTAAAGATACTAAGAAGAACTTTAAATACTTTAACTATAACTAAACTAAAGATATTATATAACGTGGTTTATTAGTTAGCTATGTATATTAGTTAGCTATATACTTTTTCCTATATTTATAATAATATCTAGTATCTCTTAAGTATAATATATTAAATCTATTATTAATTATTACTATTAAAATCTCCTCATAATTCTATATCCTTAGAATAAGTTTATATATTATAACTAGTCTTACTATATATACTATAGCACCTCTAAGCTAGCTAGGCTCTCTTTAATAAACCCCCCTCCTAATCCTCTTAAGATACTAAATATTTATACTTTTATTTCTCTTTTAATAAACCCCTAGAATCCTCTATATTAAGTACTTCTCTAAGCTAGACCTATATTTTTTTAGCCCTCTAGTATTTTATAAATACTATACTTATATCTTTAAGTATATAAAACTAATTAGTTAAAAGAGTAAGTAAGTATATTATTATTTATATACCTTTTAATAATTACTTAACTATAATAATAATTAGTATTAGTAAGCTTTAATAACTAAAGATCTAACTTTTAATAAGATTAGATTATAAGATAGTTTATTATAAGTTAAAAGGTATTTATAACTACTAAGGTTATTAATAGTATTACAAAGTTAGCTATAAGAGGTATAGGTATCTATAAATATATATTAAGCTTCTAGATAATATAATCTAGATTTTATAGTAAGATTCTAGTACTTAGAAGTATAGATTTAATATATCTTTTATTAAAAACCTTATTATAAGCCTAGTAGAAGGTAATAAAGAACTAAGACTTAGTAATATAGTTTATAGAGGTATAGATAAAGAGGTTAATTCTATTGAGTTCGGAATTACGCCGCAGCCCCTTCGCAAAAAGACTATAATAAATTCACCTAGTTCGCAGGTATAATTTAGGAAATACTATATAGGTATTTTAACCTATACCCTCTACTAGTTAAGGAAA
>JAVHLU010002692.1:0-16206 GCA_036785755.1 Colletotrichum ledebouriae
ACTAGAGAGTTTAGCCTTAATATAATTAATAAAACCCGCTCCTTTATTAATTACTCTGCTATATATAGAGAGCGTATTATTAATATAGCCCTTAAGAGGGCTTACCTTAATACCCCTATAGGGGACTCTATAAGATATAATAATATTAGAGCTAAATAAGTAAACTTAGTAATAGAAGTTTAGCGGGTTATTATATACCCTATAGAGTAGCCCTTCTTTAAGCAGGTCCTCTATATTACTAAGGTAGAGGTAGCCTAGGCGGCCTAGGCCTATTAGGGCTTATTAGTAAGTATGGCTTATGCTAACTAATAGAGAGAGTATTGCTAACAACGGCATAGCTATAAAGATAGTAACGACCTCTAGCGGACGAAGCGGTAATAGAGGCAGTATTTAATAGCAGCGCGGGTAGTATACGAGAGGAAAAGTCGATAGTTTCATAGTCTATTAAATAATTAAAAACTACGTTATTATTAATATAAAGTTAAAGACCGTGAGGCTATTTAGTATAACGGGCATATATAAGTACGGCTATAGTTAGGAAAGTTACGATCACGTGACTAAAGGCTATATATTATTAGGAGGCGCGGAGTTAGAAGGTCTGTTGCACTTGAGTAGGTAAAATCACTATACAGTGGCTAGAGGCTATATAAGAAGTTATATATTCTTCTTATACTAATATAAGCTTTATTATTATAAGTAGCTTTATAAATTTTAGGTATTACTATCTATAGGATATAAAGTTATAGGTTATCCTTATCTCTAAGGTAGAGTAGCTTTAATTAGTTTAGAAAGAAGCTATATAAGCTCTATTAGCTAGTTTAGATTATTATATTATAGGTATAATAAAAAGTTAGGTCTATTCTAGTTATGATGCTATAATAGGTAGTAGTTCTATATAGTTAGCTTATTATCTAGCGCTACGATAGGTAGTAATCTAGATCTTATGTGATAGATATATATTATCTAGTTATATTATATTATTATTTATTATAGCTTTCTTATCCTTAGGAGGCTTTTTAGGATTATTAGTATTATCTTATTTATTATTAGTAAGCGATACATAGGGTAATAGGTTTAATATTAGTAGTCTTAATAGAGTATTAGTATTAATATGCTCATAGCCTAGATAATATTAAATAGTAACGCGATCTATGTATTTAGCGAGCATAAGCTTCTAGTTTACTAGTCTATAGCGACTTTTAGGCTCATTAGAACTAACTATTTAAAAAGTATTATAGATTGCTATATAGTTTAATAATATATAGATCTTACTATTATTAAGGTAGTATTCTAACTTATAGAGGGACTAGACTAGGGCTAGTGTTTCGATTTCTATAATAGTATAGTTCGCTTTAGCTAGAGATAATATTTATAATAAGAAAAGGATAGGTTATATCTTATTATTAAGCTATTTTTAATATAATACTACTCCGAGGCCCTTTTAACTACTATTAATATAGAGGATAAAAGGCTTAGAATAATCTAGAAAGGCGCGATTTATAGCTTAGGCGAGTTTATATTTAATATAATCTTATACCTTTATAGCATTAGTCTATACTTATTATTATTATTTATTCTCCTTGCGTTACTATGCTTTTTTTACTTCTAATATATTATTTATTACTTAAAATAAGGGGGGTAGCTAATATTATATAATAAAGGCGTTATATTAGGGATTTTAAATAATAACTTATAAGAACCTATTATCTTCATCTTAACTAGTAGGTTAATAATCTATATATATTTAAAGATAAACTTATAATAATAGCTTATAAAACCTAACCTACTTTTAAGCTCTTAAAAGTTAGTTAGTATTAATAGTATTATAATAGCCTCTATCTTCTACTATATAATACTAAGACCTAATTATAATACCTAGTATCTAAATACTTTAAGCCTAAGCTAGGTAAAGTAATATTTAAATAGGGATAGATAGTATCTAGACTTTTAAAAGAGGGTAAGCGAGAGGTATAAGTAGTTTAAATAGTTTTCCTTAGTTTATAAATAAATAATAATATTATCTATATATATAAGCACGAAATACTAAAAGTAAGGACTAAATAGATATTCTATATAGTATTAAAAAAGGCTAGTAAGGAAGCGAGACCTATAGTTACTATTATAAAACGTTTATATCTATAGTAAGGTATAATACATACTATTTTTTATTTATTACTAGGTATAATTAGCTAATTAAAAATCCCTTTAGTAATATTAATAGCTAAAAAGATAGTACTTCTAGAGAGAGAGCTAAGCATCTTATCTTATTTAGATAGAGGGTATATATTAAGCTATATTTTTATATTAATAGGTTAAAGGTTAATAACGACGTATAGTTTATTATTTCTCTAGATTATAAATACTAGCGCTATAGTAGGGTATAGTTCTCCTAAAGGGACTTTTTTAATAATATTAGCTTTTAGTAGAGGGTTTAAAACTAAATCTATAGTAGTCTTATTGCGATATAATAGGAAGTATAGATATTAGGAAAGGTTAGCGATATTAGGAGGGTTTTTATTATAATTTTATAGAATATAAAATAGGTATCTATCTAAGTGCTTTAGGTTAAGTATTTCGTCTTCTAAGCAATCTAGGCCTAATAAATCTATTAAAGGAATAGCTAAAGACGTATTAATAATAAAGGTATCTATAGATAAGGTGATATTAGCGTATTATAACGAACCTAAGCGCTGCCCTTTATAGATTATTATAAGTACTAAGTTAAAATTCAAGAAGGGAAGAGCGTAGTCCTAACTAGTAGTAATAATATATAATAATAATCTATAAGATAGCTATTATAGGTTAGAAAAGATATAAGGTTATATAATATAGCTATATAGAGTAACTAGTAGCGCTTAATATTAAATTAGTATATTAAATCCATAACCTAGGGGAAGAATATAGTCCTAATCTATATATACCTATACTTACTAATATTAAGGTTAATAAGGTATAGTTAAGGTAATAGAGATAGAGTTACTATTATCCATAACTAGGTAGTTATTATTATATAGGTTACCCTAATAGATATAAAGAGTATGCTTATATAAGAAATATCCTCTAAGAATAAAGTTATAAGATATAGAGTTAGTAATATATATTAACTTATTAACTTTAAGAATAAAACTATCTTATCCTTATAGGATAATAGGAATAATAGCTATAGAGGAGATTAAAGGTCCTCCCTATCTAATACCTCTAGGTTAGAAGGGCTTATAAGCTTTAATATTAATATTAGGGTAGTACTAGTTTATAATCTTCTACTTAATTAGTAATAAGGCTAAGTAGGTATCTAATAGATTAGTATATCTACTAGATAGTATATAGATAACTAATTTAAGATAGGAGTAAGAGTTAAATTAGTAGGATATACTATTAATAACAAAAGATATATAGGTTTTAGTATAGGTATAAGAGGGAATTTAGGTTATATATTTAATATCTAATTAATCTAAGACCTTATTAATTATAAGTAGGATACTAATAGCGATCTATTTATCCTCTACTTATAGTATAGGATTTTCTCGGGAAGGCTCTTAAGTAGGGGTAATAAGTAGTAAGATAGTATTATTATCCTTATATAATATTAGGTCTATTATATTTATATTTAATAGTGGCTAGATATTAGTTAAGGTATATCACGGCGTTGGGTTAGACCTACCTGAATTTCGGGTCACGTAACTTGCCGATCACGTGACTTGCGGGTTATATAATCTCTAAGCGACTCTTTAGCCTTCCCTAGCTATGCTAATCTATAGTTAGACTTTTCCCTCTTTCAATATAGAATTTACTTAATATAATATAATTAAAGCATACTAACCTTCGCTTATTTACTATTTATAATATTATTTTATATTTATCTATCTGTTCTCTAGAGATAGAAGTATAATATCTTAATGAACTATTATTACCCCTACCTTATTAATTAACTAATATAAGTATAATATCTAACTAAGCGCTAAGCTAACTAATCTATACCCTAACTAACCCGAACTTAATTAATACCCCCCGTCTACCTTATAATAATATACTAAACGAGACCTAACTAGCTAGTCGTAGTTATAAGGCTATAATAGCGCTTATACTTAATACTAGAAGACTCCTTAAGCCTTATATTAAGGCCCTTTAACGCTACTATACCGCGCTACCTAACTATAATACCCCCCTACGCAAGGACCTAAAGGTTTTTAACCTAAATAAACCTATATATAAGTAGCTTATTAAAGGCCTATTAATAGACCTTAATATAGAGGGATATAAGAGCCTAGCCTAGAGCGCTATTACTAAATTATAAAAGTTTCCTAACCTCCTTATTATTAATTATAATTACCTAAGCGAGGGCTAGAAGATTACCCTTACTTAATATAATATAATATAGCTATTCTAGAATAACCCTAAGTTAACCCTTACCTAGATTTAAAACTAGCTTATAAAGAGAGCTACTTAAAATACTAAGTCTTAAGCCTTATATACTAGATATACTACTATTAGGATAGGATAAGATAGACTTAGCTACGTAACTTTTAGAAACCTCCCTTAGCGCACAGACCTAATACAGGAAGACTATAGAGTAGAACGTAGAAGAGAGGAGCGTAGTAGATAAGAAGATAGAGGAGATATTATTATAATTAGTACCTTAATAACCCTATACCTCGTTTTTTAGTATTTTCTTAGTAAATTAGCACCTAATTTAGATAATCTCTTTTAATTAGATCTATAAATTATTCTATATATCTTTTAAGCTTACTCTTAATATTCTTATCTATTTATAAGTAGAGCTATATTATTTATTATCTTTCTAGTTCCCTTTAGTTCTAGCCCTTTTTAATAATACCTAGAGGTAGATTCTTTTGCTCTTTTTAATAGCTTTTATAGGCTTCTTAGAGAGTTAGGTGCCTTCGCTACGTCTATATATCCCTGCTATTAATATATATATATATATAATTAATCTACTTCGAATATAATAATAACTTAAGAAATTTATAAGTAATAAATAATAATAATATAAATAATAATAAAAATATAGTTTAAAGAGAGGAAGATATTTATAGACCTACCTTAGTTCTAAGGGAATAGTAATAGCTATGCTTTCTTATAGAATTAAAGTAGGAATAATATAGACCCTAAAATCCTCCCTTTCTCTTTTTTTTTATGCTATTAGTAGGTTCTAGCGAGCATATTCCTTTCCTTACCCCCTTATATATTATTATAACTGCTATTATTTAACTAGCGAGTTATAGCTAATATAGCTAGGATAGCTATATATAATATAAATATATAGATTAGTAGTCTTACTAAGCTAACGAGTATAGCGAGATTAACTAGATTAGTAACTAGAGACTAATAAACCCCTTACTATTATAGCCCTAAATACTAAGAGTAACGTGCTAACTTTAGAGAGATACTAATATAGAGAAGCTATAAATTCTTCTAAGATAAGAGCGTTATTAAGAAGACCCTTCTATATCGAGTAATAAGATCGAGGTTACTAGACCTTTCTTATATTTATTTAGTTATTTAGTTTATACTATTTCTTTTTTCTTTCGTTTTATTTAAAGAAAGTTATAACTACTTACTTTATCTTTCTATTTAGAAGATATTATAATAATAACTTCACTTTATTAACTATAATAGTCTATTACTTTAACTATATAATATTAACTTCGATATTTATAGACCTATAAGTATTATATCTTCTTCTTTCTTAGCTAACTTAGATATTAGATCCTCTTCTAATAAGGGGAAATAGCTTAAAGAGAGATTTATAAGAGCTTCGTTTAATAAGATATAACCTTATACTATAGGGTAGCTAGCCTCTAATAATAATATAGATAGGTTTATAAATCCTACTTCTAAGATAGGAGTAACGCCCTTAGGTACTCTATATTCCCCTAAAGGAAGTTATATTAATTAGGATATTATAGCCCTTACTAATTTCCTTATAAGATATCCTATTATTATAGTAATAACTCCCTATTTAACTAGAGCGCCTAAGTTTATTAGTACTAATATCTCTAACTTTATTACTAACTATAAGAGCTTTTAGAAGCTTTGCTATAAGACTAATAAAGATATAAAGAATAAGGTGTATATATATAGCTCTAGTAACTATTGGAACGTAGTAAAATCTTATATTAGTAAAGCTAAGACCTAGAAGGAAGCTAAGGAGAGACTTCTATACTAGTTCGGATTTATAAACCTAAAGTCTTATTAAGATCTTAATAAGGACCTTTAGAACCTAGTTATAAGATCTTATATTAAGGATAATAACCCTTCTTAGGTTATAGCGTTAATTACTACTATTTAATAGCTTTAATAGAGAGCTATTTAATATAGAGACCTAGAACTTACTAATACTAAGCTTATTTATATTACTTATTACTATTTTTTAGAGAGGGCTATAAGAGCTATAGCCTTAAGTCTTAGCTACTAGCTTATTAAAGTTATTTTAAAGTAATAGGTTATAGTAGAAGATATTCTAATTAAATAGTCTACTACCTATTAGGAATTTTAATAGTTATCTAGCCTTATTAAGCTTAAACTAATAATAACGCTTTAAGTCCCTATAAAAATAATTCTAATAAGATAGAGGGCTAAAGCTAAGGAACCCTCTATAGCCTAGACTACTAGCTTAATTATTAACTCTCTTATAGAGAACTTTAGGACCCTAAATATTAATAGGGCTAATTATAAGATAGATATCTTAACCCTTATTAAGAGAGTTACTAGCTAAGGAGATAATACTTTTAATCTAAATGCTATAGAAGCTACTAAACCTTATAAATAATAATCTTAGGACTATTTATAGACTTAATACTAATAATAATAGTACTTTTACTTATAAGCTAGATTGAGTTCGGAATTACGCCGCAGCCCCTTTGCAAAAAGACTATAATAAATTCACCTAGTTTTCAGGTATAATTTAGGAAATACTATATAAGCATTTTAACCTATACCCTCTACTAGTTAAGGAAAATAATATAGGAACCCTATACGTTCCTATTACTTATAAGTAAACCCTCTAAATATTATAAAGTCGGACGCGTCCTATACTAGGGCTAATTATATTAGAGCTAAACGGGCTACTAAGGCTCTTATAGCCTAGAAACGCCCTCGCTAAACCTTCTAGTAAGGTAAAATCTACTATATAAGATAACTTCTTAACCTAAAAAGTTAACCTTCTAGCAAGGTACTAAAGGTAAACGCTACTATATAAGAGGTAACTCCTTAACTAAAGAGGTCTTTCCTAAGAGGTTCTTATAGCTAGAAGCATAAGAAGCTCTGCTATTATTAGCAGGGCTTTATACCTCTCCCTCTTCCTTATCCCTATAACCTATAATAAATCCTAAACTATATTAGTACTAAACCCTATATATAAAAACGCTAAGCCTGCGCAAGGCACGCCCTTTAATACTAATAATACGCGAGAGCTTACTAGAGAGTTTAGTATTAATATAATTAATAAAACCCGCTCCTTTTTTAATTACTCTATTATATATAGAGAGCGTATTATTAATATAGCCCTTAAGAGGGCTCTTATTAATACCCCTAGAGGGGATACTTACTATTATATTATAGCTAAGTAAGTAGACTTAGTAGTAGAAGCTAAATAGGTTATTATATACCCTATAAAGTAGCCCTTCTTTAAGCAGGTCCTCTATACTATTAAGGCAGAAGTAGCCTAGGCCCCTTAGGGCTTAAATATTAGTAAGTATAGCTTATGCTAACTAATAGAGAGAGCGTTACTAACAATAGCATAGCTAGCGGATAAAGCAGTAATAGAGGCGGTATTAGTAGCGCAGGTAGTATATAAGAGGAAAAGTCGATAGTTTTATAGTTTAAATAATTAAAAACCGCGTTATTATTAATATAAAGTTAAAGATCGTGAGGCTTAGGCATATATAAGCATAGCTATAGTTAGGAGAGTTATAATCACGTAACTAAAGGCTATATATTATTAGGAGGCGCGGAGTTAGAAGGTCTATTGCACTTAAGCAGGTAAAATCACTATGCAGTGGCCAGAGGCCTTATAAGCTAGATATAGGGATTACTAAGGAGGATATTAGTAATACTAGGGATTTAGAAGAGGTAGAGCAAGAGGAGGCTATAGAGGCTTCTAGTAAGATAGACTACTATAGTACGTACCTTTCTAGGCTATAGGGGCCTGCTAGTTTTATAGCGCTATTAACTATATTATTATTAGCTATATTAAGTATCTTAAGGCTAGCTAGAATAGGGTCTACTACTATATATCACCCTACTACTTTATTAGTACCCTAGATATAAGTACTAAGGTTAAGACGGGTATTATTAATAAAAGCTATAACTATAAATTAACTAATAGTTAGACGATTTTAAAGTATATCCTAATTAATAAGGATACCTTTATATACTATATAGTTACTATAAGTAAGTTAGTAGAAAAGTAGTAGCTAAAGCTTCTAGAAGAGGTTATAAGACTTATTAGTTATAATAAGATACGCCTTAAACTATCTATTAGCTTTACGAATTTATTAAAGGATACTACTTAATTATATAACTTTATAGATATAATATTCTTTAGCTTTAAGGTAAAGAATTAGTATATTAACCTAGTAGAAGATATTATTATTATAAAAAGAGGGAAAGCTAGAGGGTATTATATAGAACCTTATAATACTTATTATTACTAGGCTCCCTAAATAATAGACCTACTTATAATTTAAGACCCTCCTATTTAAATTACTTAGAGAGTTATAGAGCTCCTAGATAATAAGGAAGATACTAAAGATACTATATTACTAGACGCCCCTAAGGAATAAGTTAAGTAATAAAAATAAGATAAATAAGATAAGCCTTAGATTTAATATAGTAATTCGTAGACTAGCTATACTCTTACCCTCGAGCTATATAATAAAAGAGTAAATAGGAAAATAGCTATCCCTAAAGCTATAAGGGTATTAGTAAGCAGCGCCAAACGTGCGCCGAACCCTCGCGGAACCCTCACACGCATACTTCAAAAGGGGCTCCCACACTATTAGGGAAGAAGCTAAGTTATACTTAATATACTACTATATACCTATTATTACGCAAAGTCGTTATTCTTCCCTAGTCTAGGCCTTTAGCTATACTTATAACCTTATAATTATATAACTTCTACCTCATCTTAAGAAGACCAGCCTAGAATAATAGCTACGCGCCCGACTACCTACTATATTATTACTAATACTAGCGCTAATAGTAAAAATTTTTTACTAGCCTTATTTACTATACCTATACCTACTGCGATAACTACTAACGTAGCTACGCCCTTAACTACGCCCTTAATTATATTCTTAAGCGATATAGTTATTATAGAACTCCTATATATTATCTAACGCTAGGGTTATAATTATATAGACCTCCTATGCGCCCTTACTACCTACGCACTAACTACTATATACTAATATAAGCGCCCTCTAGCCTACTCCTACGCTACCCTTAAGGAGGACTCTACTCCTATATAAGTAGTAGATTAGCTTATTATTATATAGGATATGAATAACCTCTATAACGCCTCTAATAGCTACTATATATAATAAGTACTTATAAAGATCTCGCTTACGCTTTAAATATAGTAATAAAACTATACCCCTACCCTTAGCTACGAGGCTATATAAGCTAACTTCTTAGCGTTTACTTACTAATCCTATATTAACTTAGCCCTCTAAGAGTAATAACTATATAGCCTACTCTATAAGGCCTAATAGGGTATAGATTAGAGCCCGCTCCGCTTCTTTACTAAATAGTTAGCGATATTATAGGTATTAGGAACGCCCTATAAGGATAGCTATATACTAGCTTTTTCTTTCTTTTATTACCTAAGTCCACGGGTTTAGAGGGACCTAGAGTAGTAGTAGTTTAATACCTAGAAGCTACTAGATATAGCTATAGCTACTAAGAGAGCCTAGGAAATATACTATAAGTAGCGTACTATTATAAAAGTATTAGAGACTAAATAGCCTGCGAAGACTACGCGCCCTAGTTATAGAGACTATATAATATATAGTTATATAAGCTATACTATAGATAAGTACTAGAGGAACTATACTTATATTATTTACTTCTAGAAGGGGTATATAGAAGATCGCTATCGCTAAGCGGCTAGTAAGCTAGCGCTAAAGATAGTAAAACTACTACTAAAGGTATTTATAAACGCTATATAGACTACTAAAGAGGTTAAGTACCTCGATTCGTTAGAGGATAGCTATTAAATACTGTAGTTATAGTATAGAAGACTATAGTTATATAGCTACTATTCGGTATATAATTAGTATATCCTCAGCGTTAACCTAAGATATATAATAGTTATAGGTATACGTTAAGTTTGTAATAACCCCGTGCTAGATATTATATTATATAGTTATAGGTATATATTAAGTTTATAATAACCCTATGCTATATTTATTATAAGTATATATTAAGTTTGCGATAATCCTATATAGATATTTAATAGGTATACGTTAAGTTTATAATAACCCTATTATACTATAACTTTCGCTAAACGTGCGCTAAAGAGATACTAAAAATAATAATATTTAATAGGTATATATTAAGTTTATAATAACCCTATTATATTATAATAACTTTTACTAAACGCGCGCCGAACGAGCGCTAAAATAACGCTAAAATAAGCGGTATTTAGATATTTAGATTATTATAGGATATTATTTAAATAAGCCTATAGCTAAGCCTATAAGAGCTAATTTAAGCCTTAGGGACTAAGGCTTTAGAGAGGGGGGTAATTATAAGGGTATTAGTAAGTAGCGCTAAACGTGCGCCAAACCCTCGTAGAACCCTTACACGCACACTTCAAAAGGGGCTCCTATACTATTAGGGAAGAAGCTAAGTTATACTTAATATACTACTATATACCTATTATTGCGCAAAGTCGTTATTCTTCCCTGGTCTAGGCCTTTAGCTATACTCATAACCTCATAAAAGCCTTCTTTTATTAGAACTAGCCTAATTAAAATAAAATAATCTATAACGCTACTAAAGCTATAATTACTAAGTATAAGGATAGATATAACTTAAAAGTATAAGAGGTTTTTATTCCTACTAACGTTACGCTTCTAGATTAATTTAATAAGATAGGAGAGAGTAATAAGGAGCTATAGGAATAAATAGATTAATAGAATAATAATAAGAATTATTCTAAAGGCTAAGCGACTTTAGCTACTATTTCTATAGACTTACCTAAGGATTTATAAACTAAGGTAATTTAATTTAACTACTATATAATTAATCCTATCTTTAAGATAGGTATTATAATAGAAGATTAGGATTTAGTATTACTTCTACTACTAAGATATATTATTATCCTAGACTTTATTATAACCTATTAGTAGATTACTATTACCCTCTATAGCCCTATAAATATATTAATTAGCGGGATTATTAATAGTAGCTTTACTATTAACCTTATTAGTAAAAGTTATATTAAGCGCCTAGGCTTATAGAGCGATATAGTTAAGATAAATATAGGGATCTATAGGATTACTAATAGAGAGCGGAGGACCTAGTTTATAAGTATAATTATAAATAATATTTATATTAGTAGTAATTAGATTTAGGATATTAGCTTTTTTATTTTCCCTAAAAATACTTATAATAAGGACCTAGTATTAAGAGCTCCTTTTATCTTAAAGACTTAAATAACGCTAGATTATATATAGAACTAGATTATTAAAGTCCTTTAGTCTAGGAATATTAAGATTAATATCCTACTATTGAGCTCGGAATTACGCTGCAGCCCCTTTGCAAAAAGACTATAACAAATTCACCTAGTTCGCAGGTATAATTCGGGAAATACTATATAGGTATTTAACCTATACCCTCTACTAATTAAGGAAAATAATATAGGAACCCTATATATTCCTACTACTTATAAGTAAACCCTCGTATAAAGTCGGATGCGCGCCGCACTAGGGCTAATTATATTAGAGCCGAACGGGCTACTAAGGCTCTCGTAGTAATACCCTCGCTAAACCTTCTAGTAAGGTAAAAGCTACTATATAAGATAACTCCTTAACCTAAAAGATCGACCTTCTAGCAAGGTACTAAAGGTGCTACGAACGCTATTATATAAGAAGTAACTCCTTAACTAGAGAGGTCTTTCCTAAGAGGTTCTTATAGCTAGAAGTATAAGAAGCTCTACTATTATAACTAGGGCCTTATACCTCTCCCTTATCCTTATCCTTATCCCTTAACTATATTAGTACTAGACCCTATATATAAATACGCTAAGCCTAAGCGAAGTATACCTTTTAATATAAATAATATAGAGGGGATCGCTAGAGAGTTTAGCCTCGATATAATTAATAAAACCCGCTCCTTTATTAACTACTCCGCTATATATAGAGCGTATATTATTAATATAGCCCTTAAGAGGGCTTATTTTAATACCCCTATAGGGGACTTTATAAAGCGTAATAGTATTAGAGCTAAGTAAGTAAACTTAGTAGCAGAAGTTTAGTAAGTCGTTATATACCCTATAGAGTAGCCCTTCTTCGAGCAGGTCCTCTATATTACTAAGGCAGAGGCAGCCTAGGCGGCCTAGGCCTATTAGGGGTTAGTAAGTATAGCTTGCGCTAACTAATAGAGAGAGCGTTGCTAATAATAGCATAGCTAGCGGATAAAGCGGTAATAGAGGTAGTATTTAATAGCAGCGCGGGTAGTACGCAAGAGGAAAAGTTAATAGTTTTATAGTTTAAATAATTAAAAACCACGTTATTATCGATATAAAGTTAAAGATCGTAAGGCTATCTAGTAGGGCACGTATAAGTATAGCTATAGTTAGGAGAGGATCACGTAACTAAAGGCTATGTATTATTAGGAGGCGCGGAGTTAGAAGGTCTATTGCACTTAAGCAGCTAAAATCACTATGCAGTGGCTAGAGGCCTTCATATCCTACTATTATTTTATATAAGAGACTTAATTACTTAGTTCTTAGAAATTATTACTAAGATAGATTACTTTATTTCTTCTTAGTATTAATATACTCTCTTATCTCCTATAGAGGAAGGGAAATAGAGGCTATTACTAATAGACTTAATATAGTAATAAGCTTAGACTTTATAGGAGATAATTAATAAGTTAATAATACTAAGAATAAGTAAGAGCTAGATATAACGCTAGGGAGTATAAGGATATACTAGGATATTAAAGCGATTTAATAAGCTTTTAAAAGCTCTTATAACTTACTAAATAAAGTTAAGTAATAGTTAGACCTAAATAAGGAAGTTATTACTATTTTTTAAAGAGTTTAGATTAATTTTTAATAAAGTCCTAGAGACTATAATTTATAACGAAGTTACCCCTAAGCTTAATAAGATTTATAAAGTAATTATAAGTATAGGGTATATAGTAGGATATAATAGCTATAATATCGATTATTAATACTATATTCGCAGACCTAAGAAAAGAATATTAAAAAAGAAAGTAGCTAGGAAGAAGTATAAGTTAGTATATTAGAAAGGTATTAAAGTTATTATAGCTATAGATACTACTTTCTCTTATAGTAATTATAAACCTATACTAATAACGCTTATATTACTAATAGAAGATATTAATATAATATATAAGATAAAAGATAAGAAGATTTAACTTATTAATAACGCTATATTAAATAGTTTAACCCTAGATAGAGACCTAGAGTAGAAGTTAAAGATATAGGTAAAAGCTAAGAAAAATATAATCCTAGATCCTAACGCCCTATTTATAAGCTTAGTAATACTAAAGCTTTTGACTATTAAATAAGGAATAAGGCTTATAAGAGCTTAATAAGAAGCTATCCTTAAGACTATTAATTATCTATAGCTTTAAGAAAAGAAGCTCTTTTTAGCTATTCTTATTATAAGAGAGAAGGTTTTAGCCTAGGAATTTAAATATTATAGCTCTATATACCCTTTTATTATACCTCTATAGATAATTTAAATAGTACTATATAAAGTATAATAAGTTAAAGGAATCCTAATATTAAGAGGATTAGAGTAAGATATTATTATAATTCTAAAGGATAGACTAAAGAAGGGAATCCTTAAGTAAAGTTATATAGCTTATTATAATCTATTCTTCCTTATATAAAGGAAAGATAATAAGATAAAGCTTATTAACTTAGTAACTAAGATAAATATAGTTATAATATAAGATATAGTACTACCCCCTTTAGTAAATAATTTTTTAGAAGACTTTGCTATATATTAACTATTATTACTACTAGACTTCTTCTTAGGATATAACTAAGTCCCGTTAGACCTTATAAGTAGAGATTTAATAACGTTTATATTACTTATTAGACTACTATAGATATATATATTACCTTAAGAAGTAATAAATTTAGTCGCTTAGTTTATATAGGTTATAATTAGAATCCTATATAACTTTATCCCTAGCTATTATAAAGCCTTCCTTAATAATATTACTATTAAAGGACTAACTTCGCGACATAATAAAGAAGAGATTAAGTCTTATCTAGGGATTTATAAATTTATTTTAGAATACTTATAGAATATTAATAAGGTCCTAGTTAATTTAGAGCTAGCGGAGTATATAGTAGTAGTAATTAAGTTATAATAAGCCTAGGAAATAGTAGTAATTATTAGCTATATTTATAGTACTAATAGGCGTCGTCTAGAGGAAGCGAAGATAGTTAAGATCTATAAATAAGCTATTTATACTAATTTAATAGAGTTAAGGGCTTTCCTTAGGATTATAACGTTCTATAGATCCTAGGTAAAGGATTACTCTATTATTATAAAGCTACTTACTAACTTACTTAAGAAGGATACCTTACTTAGCTAGGAGGAGAAGTAATAGATAGCTATAGATATCTTAAAGGTAATACTTATAAGGGCTTTAATCTTTATTATTATAGACTATAGCCCTAAAGGAGGAGATATCTACCTTATAGTTAATACTAGTAATATAGGATAGGGCGGAGTCCTAGGATAATTTATTAATAACTAGCGCGTAGTCTCTCGCTTTAAGAGTAGTACTTAATTAGAACTAGAGCTATTATATAATACTAGAAAGAAGGAATTATATAGTATTCTAAAGACTTAAAAAAGGGTATATAATTATTTATATAAATAATACTTTATCCTAGAGATAGATACTTAAATATTAGTTATATAACTTAATAGAGTAGCTATAGACCTCCCGGGAACCCTTATTATTCGCTAGACTATATAGATTTAAATATTTAACTTTAAAGTATAATATATCTATAATACTTAGAATATAGTAGTAGATAGCTTATTATATAAAACCCCGGATATTTTTTAATACTATTAATAAAGAAGCTAAGAGGGAGATTAATTCTTAGATCGATTAATAGATCTTCTTTATAGATATAGAAGCTAGTTCCTTTTTTAATTAAGCTTAATATTATAATAATAAGTAATATATAGAGGAGGTCCTAGTAGGAAATATAGAGGTTATTAGTAATATAATAAATATCCTAGATATATTTCTTAATAATTTATAGACCTATTTAGTATACCCTTAATAAATTGCTTACTATTTAATAATATAGAGATACCCTCTAGGAATTTAACGAGTAAGGTATTATAACTTTAAAACTAGAGCGTTAGATTATTATATTTATAACTACCTACTTTTTACTAGACTAATAAATTAAAAGCTAATACTATAATAAGTTATTAATAATCCTAAGTAGTAGAAGAAACTAATTATAAAGGCTTATAAAAAGAGTAGTTACTAAGGTAAGTAAGCTATAGCTAGAAGACTATTTAATTACTATATTTAGGCTAATATATATATAGAGATTAGCAAATCCTTAAAAGGTTACTCTAATTACTAAAAGAGGAGAGCTTAATATATAGATAATATAAGGATTTATAGCTCTCTAAAGGGACTACCTTTTATTAGGATATTATTAGATATATAGAGAGTAAGTAAGTAGTACCTCGTTAAGGTAAGGGATCTACTAATAGGATAGCCTAAAGCTTACTAGCTTAAGAGAGTAACTTTAGCTAAAGTTACTAAGTTTATTTAGAAAGAGATTATCTACTACTACAGACTATATAGCGAACTCGTTATTAATAGAGGACTAGAAAATAAGGATATTATTATTAAATTTAATAAGAAATATAATATAAGGAGGAAAGTAATATCTACTTATAACCTAAGGGCTAATAATATAGTTAAGACTAGTTATTAGCT
>JAVHLU010002693.1:0-16193 GCA_036785755.1 Colletotrichum ledebouriae
TAAAACCTACTCCTTTATTAACTACTCCGCTATATATAGAGAGTATATTATTAGTATAGCCCTTAAGAGGGCTTACCTTAATACCCCTATAGGGGACTTTATAAGGCGTAATAGTATTAGAGCTAAGGAAGTAAACTTACTAGTAGAAGTTTAGTAGGTTATTATATACCCTATAGAGTAGCCCTTCTTCGAGCAAGTCCTCTGTATTACTAAGGTAGAGATAGCCTAGGTAGCCTAAGCGAATATTAGTAAGTATAGCTTGCGCTAAATAGAGAGAGCGTTACTAATAATAGCATAGCTACGAAGGCGTTAGCTAACCTAATTAAATAAGAGGATAAAGATAGTAATAACTTCTAGCGGACGAAGCGGTAATAGAGGCGGTATTAGCAGCGCGGGTAGTGCGCGAGAGGAAAAGTTAATAGTTTTATAGTCTATTAAATAATTAAAAACTATGTTATTATTAATATAAAGTCAAAGATCGTGAGGCTATAGGTATATATAAGTACGGGTATAGTTAGGAAAGTTATAATCACGTGACCGAAGGCTATATATTATTAGGAGGCGCGGAGTTAGAAGGTCTGTTGCACTTAAGCAGGTAAAATCACTATGCAGTGGCCAGAGGCTAGAACCTACTCCTTTTAACTACTCTACTATATATAGAGAGTATATTATTAATATAGCCCTTAAGAGGGCTTACCTTAATACTCCTATAAGGGACACTAGAAGGTATAATAGTCTTAGAGCTAAGTAAGTAAAGTTAGTAATAGAAGTTTAGTAAGTTATTATATACTCTACAGAGTAGCCCTTCTTTAAGTAAGTCCTTAATATTACTAAGGTAGAGGTAGCCTAGGTAGCCTAGGCCTATTAGGGCTTAAACGTCGGTAGGTATAGCTTACGCTAACTATTTTAATATAGAGAGAGCGTTGCTAATAATAGCATAGCTAGCGGATGAATTAGTAATAGAGGCGATATTAGTAGCGCAGGTAGTATACGAGAGGAAAAGTCAATTATTTCGTAGTTTAAATAAGTAAAAACAACGTTATTATTAATATAAAGTTAAAGATCGTGAGGCTATCTAGTGGGGTATATATAAGTATTGCTATAGTTAGGAGAGTTAGAATTACGTGACTAAAGGCTATATATTATTAGGAGGCGCGGAGTTAGAAGGTCTGTTGCACTTAAGCAGGTAAAGTCACTATGCAGTGGCTAGAGGCCAAGAGCTAGCTATTATCATTGGCTAGTAAGTTAATAGTATTTAGCAAGTCCCTTAGCCTAGGGGTAAGGGATATCTCTAGAAATAAGATCCGGATTTAACTTAGCTAGTTTATACTATTTATATTAGCTAGTATTTACTTAAACCTAAGTAGAAAGGTTATTAGAGCTTTATTCTCTTTTTACAAGAGGGTTTCTAGTTACGTTATGGCTTATAACTAAATATTAGGGTTCTTATAAGTCTAATTAAGATAGGTTATAATGTCCTCCAGGTTATATTTTCTATTATTACTACTAGCTTTATAAAAAGTAGAGACTACTTATTAAAAAGTAATATCTAATTAAAAGTTAATAATGTATTATATCTCTATATTTATAGGGTAGAACGCCCTATTTATGGTAATCTTCTATTTTATTTACTATACCTAAGGGGTATATTCCTTTTACTTACTTAGAAACTTTAGGGGTAGGGGTGATAGCTTCTAGTATATTATACTAGGTATTACTAGTACCTTATTAGTAGTACTTATAAGGTTTTATATAGCTATATATTAGGTATTCCCCTACTTAACTTCTCATTACTATTACTAGAGGGACTCTAGTATTACTATTAAACTAGTATATAATAGCTTATCTTAAGTTTTAGCTATATTATTCTTAACTATCTTACTAACTAGTAGGGAGCGCTAGAAGTATAAGAAGCTCTATTATAAGCAGGGCCTTATACCTCTCCCTTTTCCTAATCCTTATCCCTTAACTATATTAATACTAAACCTTATATATAAATATACTAAGCCTAAGTAAGGTATACCCTTTAGTATAAATAACATAGAGGGGATCGCTAGAGAGTTTAGCCTTAATACGATTAATGAAACCCGCTCCTTTATTAACCACTCCGCTATACACAGAGAGCAACCTGATTGAATACGAGGACTATAAAGATAGTAACGAATTCTAACGGACGAAGCGGTAATAGAGGCGAAATTAGCAGCGCGGGTAGTACGCAAGAGGAAAGGTCGATAGTTTTATAGTTTAAATAATTTATAAACTACGTTATTAATAAAATAAAGTCAAAGATCGTGAGGCTATCCAGTAGGGTATATATAAGTATAGCTATAGTTAGGAGAGGATCACATAACCGAAGGCTATATATTATAAGGAGGCGCGGAGTTCGAAGGTCTATTGCACTTAAGGAGGTAAAATGACTATGTAGTGGCCAGAGGCCATAAGTGCCTAGTTAGAATTAGCACTATAAATGAAAAGAGGCTTATAATTAATATTATAGCTCTCGATTAGTTATATAAGTACTACGAGCTATCTAAAGTCTAATACGTTAATAGCAAAGATAGCCCTACTAATATATTAATAAAGTTGACGCTTAATAGGGCGTTATGCCGCCTTATTAATAGGAATAAATTAGCGATTTACATAAAAGGATAGGTAGTATAAATAATAGAAGGATTAGTATCATAAGGATATAATAATAGGTATTATAGAAGGATAGGATTATAGCTAAAACTAGCTACCTTTCGCTTCGTTTAAAAGCTAATAATACCTTCAAACTTGTTATTTAATTTATATAATTAGATAGGCTTATTAGCCGATTATTAGTATAAAAGAATAACTATAAGTATAGGAATATTCGCCTACCTACTATATAAGTAAGAGACTCCTACTCGCTTAGTAAGCTAGATCTAGTGTTAGATCTATAGCCTAGGATAGAACAACTAGGATCTAGCGAGTAGTTATGTAGCCTATTATATAACCTACCTTATTAGCCTTCCTTTATTATTCCTACCTTGCTAGCTACCTTCTAACCTAACTTAATATTATTAATAATGGCCCCTGGCTACTGCATAGTGATTTTACCTACTTAAATGCAATAGACCTTCTACCTCCGCGCCTCCTAATAATATATAGCCTTTAGTCACGTTATTATAACTCTCCTAACTATAGCTATACTTATACGTGCCTATAGCCTTATAATCTTTAACTTTATATTATTAATAACGTTGTTTTTAATTTTTTAAACTATAAAACTATCGACTTTTCCTCTCGCGCACTACCCGCGCTGCTAATACCGCCTCTATTACCGCTTCGTTCGCTAGAACTAAACTCTCTAGCGAGCTCTCGCGCGTTATTAGCCTTATAGGGCGTGCCTCGCGCGGGCTTAGCGTTTTTATATATAGGGTCTAGTACTAATATAGTTAAGGAATAAGGATAAGGAAGAGGGAGAGGTATAAGGCCCTGCTTATAGAGCTTCTTATACTTCTACCTATAAGAACCTCTTAGGAAAGATCTCTTTAGTTAAGGAGTTATCTTACATAGTAGCCTTTCTAGGCTATAAGAGCCTTAGTAGCCAATTTAGCTCTAATATAATTAGCCCTAGTATAGCGTATATCCAACTTTATATAGTAATATTTAGAGGGTTTGCTTATAAGTAATAGGAATATATGAGGTTAATATATTATTTTCCTTAACTAATAGATTATATAGGTTAAAATACCTATATAATAATTCCCGAATTATACTCGCAAACTAGGTAAATTTATTAAAGTCTTTTTGTAAAGGGGCTGCGGCGTAATTCCAAACTAAATAGTAGCCTTGACCTTGCCAGAAGGTCAACCCTTTAGGTTAAGCAGTTATCTTATAAAGTAGATTTTATAGCACCTCATTGAAAGGTTTAGCGAAGGTATTACTATAAGACCCTTAGTAGCCCGTTTAGCTCTAACATAAGTAGCCCTAGTATAGCATATATCTAACTTTTTATAAGGGTTTACTTATAGGGAATAGGAATTTATAAGGTTCTTATATTGATTTCCTTAACTAGTAGAGGGTATAAGTTAAATACCTATATAGGATTTCCTACATTATACCTGGGAACTAGGTGAATTTATTATAGTTTTTCTGCAAAGGTTTTGTGGCGTAATTCTAAACTAAATATTTGAGCTAAATGAGCTAATAACGCTCTTATAGTAATACTCTTACTAACCCTTCTAATAAGATATTACATATACTACTATATAAGATAACTCCTTAACTTAAAAGTTTAACTATCTAGCGAAGTAAATACTACCTATAGGAGATAATTACTTAACTAAAGAGGTTTTTCCTCTCCCTCTTCCTTATACCTATCTAACTTATAATAAATCCCATAATATTTTAATTAAATTAGCACTAGACCCTATATACAACTACGCTAAGCCTACGCGGGGTATACCCTTGAATACATATAATATATAAGGGATCGCTAGAGAGTTTAATATTAATACAATTAATAAAACCGCTCTAGTATTAACTCCTCCGCTTTATATAGAGAGTATATTATTAGTATAGCCCTTAAGAGGGCTTACCTTAACACCCTGAAATAGGACTTCATAACGCGCTACTATATTATAGCTTAAAGTAAACTTCGTAGTATAAGTTTAGTAGGTTATTATATACCCTATAGAGAAGCCCTTCTTTAAGTAGGTCCTCCGCACTATTGAGGCAGAGGTAGCCTAGGCCTATTAGGGTAATAGTAGTAAGTATAGCTTATACTAACTAATAGAGAGAGTTTTATTAATAATAGTATAGCTATAAAGATAGTAATAACTAGCGGACGAAGCGGTAATAGAGGTAGTATTTAATAGTAGCGCGAGTGGTGCGCGAGCTAGTAAGTTAATAGTTTTATAGTTTACTCAATAATTATAAACTATATTATTATTAATATGAAACTATATAGTGGCTAGAGGCCTAAGAGAATATGTTAATACTTTAGTACTCTATTAAATAATTCAAAACTATATTATTATTCGAGTATAAAGTTAAAGATTATAAGGCTATAGGTATATATAAGTATAGCTATAGTTAAGAGAGGTAGTTAGTAAGATTATATAACTAAAGGCTATAGATATTATTAGGAGGCGCGGAGTTAGAAGGTCTATTATACTTAAGTAGGTAAAATTACTATATAGGGCGAGGGGTTAGACCTGAGTTTATTTAATAAGAGGTTGCTATAATATTATTTATTTAAGCTAAAGAGGAAAAGGGGAAGTTTTCCTCTCTAGTAGAGATTTCGCTAGTCTATAGGGAATAACTAAGTAAGCCCTAGGTAAGCCTTAGGTAGCTCCTTAAGGTAGTAAACCTAAGTAGAAGCCTAGGTAGGCTTAACCTAGGCGTAGCTTATAATACTATTCCCCTTCCTAGCTAGTCCCCCCCTAGGTATAGGCTAGGTTACTATTATTACTTATAACTAGCCTATATAGGGCTTTATACCTATCTACTATAGTAGTCTTTATAATAGCTTCTATAGGCTCCTAGGTAAGCTTTATATACCCCTCCTATTTAACTAGGACCTCGCGCCTCTGCTCTTAGCTAACTACCTTCTATTATACTATATATATCTCCTCTATATACTACTCGAATTTGCTATTATTAGCTATAATTAGTAGTAGCTAGGGGTCTATCCTTATTTATATAAGTAAGGGGTCCTCTAGTACCTTCTAGAGGAGGTCTATATAGACCCTCAAGTAGATATTACTAAGTACGTCTAACTTATAATATATAGGCTTAGGACTCTTATTATAATATATTTATAATATAACTATAATAGCTTCCTACTAGGCCTAGGGCTCTTATAGTTAGCTATTAAAAGCTAAACCTTATTACTTACTTAGTACTCCTCTATAGGTATCCTATACTAGTTTATATTCTCCTCGCTATGCTACTAGGTAGTTATAATACTTACTTAGACGAAGTCTACTACCTCCTATAATCTCGTTACTAGGAGGGTAGCTATTATATCCCTAGAGGGGGTCTCTCCTGCTACGTTATCTATAATAAGTATAGGGTTAGTATAGTACTTATATTCTAAGAAGAATAGCGAGAGCCTAGTTATATTACTAACCTTATTATAAAGCGCTAGCTAAGTAGTAAGTAGGAGCTACCCCTCGTTATCCTATACTCAGGTTATAAATACCTTTAAGATAGCTTATATCTCCTAGTTCTACCTCTTAATATTACTATTAGTCTATAGGTAGTATATAGTGCTTAATAGCCTGCTTATACTAATAAGGTAGTAGAATTTAGCTTAGAAGTAGCTTATTTAATTAGACCCTTAATTATTAATAATATTATATAGGAACCTATAGAACTAGAAGTAGGAGGTAAGGAATAAGTAAGTATAAGCTTCTACCTCTATAATATCTATCTCCTCTAATATTACTAACTTACCTAGCTTATTTATTATAACTTATAAGTATTAGCTAGCGTTATCCTTTATAAGTAGTAAGTTTATAATAAAGTTTATTAAGAGGTCTAAGTATAAGTAGGTAGGTACTAGTAGGGGCTTTAGAAAGCCCCTCTTAGCTTACCTCTAGATATATATCTCTCTATAGATTTCGTAGTTCCTTATGAATCTCTATACTATTTATAATTATCCTAGCTAGTAGAATTACTAGCTTACTATTTCTAGCGTATTATTATAGCCTAGGTAGGTAGTTATACTTAAGTTATAGCTCTATTAAATAATCTTTATATAGAGCTCGCTTAGTAGGTTATTATTATCCTCCCTACTAAGTACTCATAGCCTCCCTCTAAACCTTAGCCTTCTCTGATTATTAATATTATACTTACTAATTTAAACCTTAGCCTTAATATCTAGCAGGAAGCTTTAAAGCTAGTAAGTAATTATATAATATATAGCCTTATATATTATATCCTTCTTTGCGGTTTCTAGCTATAGTACCTATAGTTTAGGGTCGCTATTAAAGACTATAGTATCTAGGACGTTAGTATAGCCCTTCTAACTTCTCCTTACTAAGGGGCTAGCTATAGGGTCCCCGCGGGGATAGGCGTGGTCTAGTATTAGCTATAAGACCCTCCCCTGCTTTTACTTATTATCCTACCCTTATAATATATCCTATTCTCTCTAAGAGAGGGTATTAGGAGCTACTACTTCCTTACTAAGATAGTATTTAATAGTAATATTATACTAGGATAGCTCCTCTACTTACTAGCTCTAGCCCTCTATAAGGCGCTATTTCTTTATAAAGGATTTAAGCCCCTAGTAGTTAGTTAGTACCTTAAAGGTAGTTATACTACGTAGCTCTACTCTCTATATATATACGTAAGAAAGACCTATTAGGAGCTCCTTATTATAGATAGAGTAGTTATACTCTATAGGTAAGAGCTTCTATAAGTAAAACGCTATAGGATACTAAGTACCCTCTAGGTTAACTTATAAGTATACCCTTCTTAATATAAATCCTAACTAGTGAGTTTTAATAGTAGTCTTATTTTCTAAGTTAAACTAGTAGAGTATTAGCTAGGTCTTAAAAAGCGACTTTAGCTATAAGAAGGCTTATTCTTAGTTATCTCCCTATTGAAACGTTATATTCTTCTTAATAAGTAATATAAGTAGTCTAATAATATCTTTATACTCTAGTATAAATATATTATAATAGTTTATAAACCCTAGGAAGCTCTAGACCCCCTTTAGGGAGGTTAGGGGTAACTACTTAGTAATTACCTAGAGTTTCCTAGGGTTATAGGAAAAACCCTCTCTTATTATTATAATAAACCCTATATACTTAACCCTCTTAATTAAGAACTTATACTTTATAATGTTAAGGTTTAGCCCTATATCTACTAGCCTCTAGAGGACCTCCTAGACCTTCCTCTTATAGCTTTCCTTCGTTCTATTAGAGTAGATTAATATATTATTTATATAAGTAGTAATAAAGTTATTAAGGAAGTCCTATAGGGTATTATTAATATATTACTAGAAGCTAGTAGGGGCGCTAGTTAAGCTAAATAGGTAGACTACTTACTTATATAACCTATACTAGGTATAGAATATAGTTCTCTCTTAGTACTTATCTATTATACTTAACTTATATAAAGCTACTACTATATCTAGATTAGTATACTACTTAGGTATACTTACCTAATATAATATCTTAGAGATTAATAAGAGGGGGTAATAGTCTTTCTTAGTAATTATATTAAGAGCCCTATAGTTAATATAAAAGCGAATTCCTCCTCCTAGCTTCTTTATAAAAAGTAATAGTATCCTAGTAGATAAGCTACTAGCTTTAATAAACCCCTTATCTAGGAGGTCTTATAAGGTCTTTTTTAATACTAATAGCTCTTCTCTTAATATACTATAGAGGGGGCCCTAAAGGAGTAGTAGCTCCCTTTTATCTAGTCCTAGTATAAGGTTAATCTAGTAGTCTACTCCTAGTTACCTAGGGGGTAGTAAGTAAGCCTTATTAGAGTTAAATAGGTTAGAAAACTCCCTTAAGACCTAGCTTAGTAAATAGTATTATTAATCCTCTTTTAGTTTTAAGTTTAAGGCTTTCTTAATATTAGCTAAGCTAATAGGTTATATTAGTACCTCTATAATACTCTCCTAGTATTTACCCTATTATCTCGCTAGGTATTAGTAAATTATAGGGAATAAGGGTATATTAAGGAACCTCATAGCCCTTATTTCCTTTATAAGCGGCGTTTCTTCTTAATCCTTTAGGTATAGCCTAACTTATCCCCTCCTATAGTATACTTAGTAAGCTATAACGTTATAAATAACCTAGTTCTATTCTATCTAAGGGCGCCCTAAGAGGATATTAGGGTCTAGGCTATTAACTATATATATAAAAATACGCTAGGTATAACTACTCGTTTCTAAGTTAAATACTACTATACTTAGCGCGTTACTTAGTAATAGTTTACTAAGTATATACCCCCTTATAAGTTAGTAACTCTTCTTTATATATAAAAATCAAAGGTATTAAGCTAGGGAAAGGTTAATTATTATATAAGTATTACTCTAAATATCTACTAGGGTATAAGCTAGATATCCTCTATTAACTCTAACTTAAATAATAATAAGCTTATTATTAGCTAGTTATTTCTATAGATACTCTTCTTAATTTAATATCTCCTCTTTAGTAAGCTCTAAGGCTTAATTTCGCTCTAGAGTTAGTTTTCCTTTAACTACTTATCTTCTTCTAAGGAGTTAGCTACTACTTAGTAGTTATTTATAACCTTATAGTATACTAGTCCTTCTTTTAAAGTCTTTACTTATATAACCCTAGGTAGCTAGTCCTCCTTATTAGAGTAATACTAGGTAATATAACCTCTAGCTCTATAAGTATAATAGGTATAAGGGTCCCTTATACCCTTCTAAAGCTATTACTATTATACTAGGGAGGTACCTAAGGAGGACCTAGAGTTTTAATAATTATAGCGTCTTACCTCCTTAACTTATAAGATATATATAGCTCTAGTTATATAAGTATCCCCCTTAGTATTCTTAGTAATAGGTCTCTAGTAGGTTATTAAGTAGTTACTAGAGACCTTCTAGCGCTCTACCTCCTATATAATACTCTAGACCTTTAAGAGCTAGCTATTATAATCTGCTAGTAAGTTAATAATAATTAGCTAGTCCCTTAGTAAGGGAGGCCTCTAGAAGCGAGATCTAGACTTAACTAGGCTAGTTTATATTACTTATATTAGCTAGTATTAACTCAAATCTTAATAAGAAGGTTACTAGGGATTTAGTCTCTTTTTACTAGATAGTTTATAATTAGGCTATAGCTTCTACTTAGATATTTAGGCCCTTATATGTCTAGTCTAGGTAAGCTATAAAGTCCTCAGGGTTATATTTTCCCCCGCCCCCCCTAGCTCTATAGAAAGTAGAGACTACTTACTAGGGTATAATATCTAAGTAGGAGTTAATAAGGTATTATACTTCTATATCTATAGTATAGAACGGCCTATTTATAGCAATCTTATACCTTATTTATTATACCTAGGTAGTATATTCCTTCTACTTACTTAAAAGTTTTAAGGGTAGGGGTAATAGCTTCTAGCATACTATACTAAGTATTACTAGTACCTTACTAGTAATACTTATAGCAGTCTATATAGCTATATATTAGCTATTCCCCTATTTAACCTCTTATAACTATTACTAGAGGGACTCTATTACTACTACTAAATTAGCTTATAATAGCTTATCTTAAGCTTTAGCTATAATACTATTAACTATCTTACTAACTAAGAGGGAGTAGCGCTTAACTTATTATTATTATTATAGTAATAAGCTTAACTATATAAGGGGTTAGACCTAAGTTTATTTAATAAGAGGTTATTATAATATTATTTATTTAAGCTAAAGAGGAAAAGGGGAAGTTTTTCTCTCTAGTAGAGATTTCACTAGTCTATAAGAAATAACTAGGTAAGCCCTAGGTAGGCCCTAGATAGCTCCCTAAGGTAGTAAACCTAGGTAGAAGCCTAGGTAGGCTTAACCTAGGCGTAGCTTATAATACATAGTAGCTAGAGGCCTTAGTATTAATATTAAGGTTATTTATACTTAAAGTATATCTATAAATAAGCTACTAGTATATAATAGCTTTAATTAGTAATTATATTAATCAGACTATTAATTATTAAACTTATTAGGTTTATTTATAGTCTATAATATATTTATATTATTATTAGGTCTCTCTCTATAGTTTTAAGTAAGGGGTTTCTAAACCTTATAATATTATAGCTATAGAATTTCCTATAAAATTCAATACTATTTGTGTACTTTTATAAACACAAAACCCACAACTCCCTAGTAAAAAATTTGCATACCTATAGGAACAATGCTTTTACTAATTTCGAATACTTTATTTTTGCAAGCCGATACTAAATCCCGTCATTTTCCCAGATGCAGCTATTATTGCTCCACTTCAAATAACTCGAATTAGCCGACTTGTCGTCCCCTCCAACCTAAGTCAAACTACCCTAGGCACATTCTTATGATTTACCCAAAGGTTGCGGCCGGGTTGAACCCCTCCAACCTAAGTCAAACTACCCTAGGCACATTCTTATGATTTACCCAAAGGTTGCGGCCGGGTTGAAGAATCGGCTTTCGGGTGGCATGCACGCGTCTCCGGACCCAGCACGGGCACGGGCGCGTCCGTCAGTATGGGGCTGGGATTTTGGTGTGAGCCGAGCGCTAACTAACATCCTCGGGCAGCGTCGGCTCACAAAAATTGCCCGGGCAACAGTTCGCGTCGCGTCAATGCTGGCCGCTGCATCATCATCACAACATCCCATACCTCTCGCGTCAACCGACGCCTTCTATTCAAACCAGCCATCAGCGCCATGGACGATATATCAAGAAGTATTGAAGAGCTGACACGGCGACTGGCAGAGGCCGAAGCACGAGCTAAAGGGGCAGAGGAGGAGCGAGACGAGGAACGGCGACAAACGCAGCCCACAACGCTCAACGAATATATCGCTGCTTGTCATTCCCTGGTCTTTTGTCGCCTCGACGTCGAGACAGACCGCGAATTGACCTCCAAGGGGCCCATCACCAACCCGCGCGACAAATGGTGTCCCACAAATCTCCGGCCATGGCGCGATTTCCTGCAGCAACAGGATCTCATGTTCGGCATGCTCTACGAGACCTTTCCCGCCGATAGACGCCTTTTCGAGAACCGCTCGTTCCTGTCCGGTCTGGGAACGAGAATCGCGAGGCGCAAGATCAACGATGAGAAGGCCCTTGAGTATTTCCTCCATAACAGCGTGGAACACCCAGTTAGAACCATCATGGATGAGCTCAGGAGCGTGGACGAAGTCAGACGCGCCTTCGATCTCGGAGACGGCATCATATTCGAGAACCACCCACATGCGATCAGCGATGCCGCCGAGGAGGTCATCCGCCGCGAGAACCCATCGACACCGCCCTCGACTCCGCGCCACACCCCACTCGACCTGAAGCAGTTACGAGCCGATCAGATCTGCATCTACCGAGCTGAAAACACGAATCCGGCGATACGCACGATGCTCTACGTTTCCGAGTACAAGCCGCCTCACAAACTGACTGCCCCGCACCTCCGTCTCGGCTTGCGATCGATGAATATCCATAAGGAGGTGGTCAATCGGAAGACGATCCCGACATCCGTTGACGCGGACGCGCGGTTCCAGTACCACGCCGAAAGGCTTACCGCAGCCGCCATCACGCAAACCTACCACTACATGATTGAGGGCGGACTTGAGTATGGCCTGTTGACCACGGGCGAGGCGGTTGTGTTTCTCAGGATCGACTGGACAGAGCCCGAGACGCTGCTGTACCATCTGGCGGAGCCTGCTGCGGAGGTTCAAGCACACCCCGACCATTCCCACCTATGGACTGCAGTAGGCCAATACTTGGCCTTCAGTTTGATGGCTATCGGCCTGCCAGGCCAGCGAAGGCTGCACGGGCAGGATGAACGGTTTGAAGCTACGAAGAAGCTAAAGACATGGTCGGAGGATTTCGAGACGACACTGCGATCGATTCCGGACGATGAACGGCGGGCGCCGAACACCTCGCCGGGATACCAACCAACGACGTACAAGGAGATTAACAGATCTCCATACTTGCTTCGGGGCAAGAGGCGGAGCAAACGGGATCATGGGAAAGACGAGACGCCTAGGAGGGAGCGGCGGGATCCAGAGGATTCGTCTGATGACGAGTTTAGACGCGATATACCAAACACGCCCACGCCCATGGGACGAGAGACACGGCGAACGACGTGCAATACCCAGGGTAGCCAGGGAACTCGACGCAGTCAACGCGTTCTAGCGCGTCAACCAGGGGGCGGGGGAGGTGGAAGCAAAGACCAAGACAGGTCATACTGCACCCAAAAGTGCCTTTTGGGGCTTGCGGGGAGAGGTGCTCTCGACCCAATGTGCCCGAACGTATTAATGCACGGCGGCAAGCGGAGTACCGCCCACGGTTGCGTAAACCGCACAGCTGCCTGTCACCCAATCGATCGGGGAGAATTCCTGAATCTTCTCAGGAAGCAGCTCCTGCGGACACTGGACGCGGGCATCACGCGGCTAGGAAGGGGTGGTGCACGTGGCGTGTTGTTCGAGGTGACCCTGCTTGAGTACGGCTACACATTCGTCAGCAAGGGTACGGTTCAAGCATTCATCCAGGACGTCGAGAACGAGGCGGCTATCTACGAGCATTTGCAGCCTATCCAAGGCCTGCACGTGCCGGTGTTCCTCGGGGCAATCGACCTCAGGTCAATGAACCGGGTCTACTATTACGACCACCGAGTCTATGTCGTACACATGGTCTTTCTGTCGTGGGGAGGGCAAGATCTCAATAAGGCGGGTGTTGGACAGGCACAACTCCAAAGGGCAGCAATACGGTCACTGCATGCAGTCCATTGTCGGGGCGTGGCGCACAAAGACGTCCGAACACCGAATATGCTGTTCAATGCGGAGGTTAACGGGGTCATGTTGATTGATTTTGAGAGGGCGCTAGTGTTGGAGCGACCTCGGCCGCCACTAGCACAGCTTGTGCCTAATAAGCGCAGGAGAATTCTCGAGGCGGCAGATGGCGTGAGCATGACTGGAAAGCAAAGAAAGAATGGACAAGTTCAAATGGAATATACCCAGGAAACGGAGACGATGAGGTCGGCGCTCAGGGAGCATTTTTCTTCACAAGGA
Source organism: Colletotrichum ledebouriae (assembly GCA_036785755.1). Classification (NCBI taxonomy): domain Eukaryota; kingdom Fungi; phylum Ascomycota; class Sordariomycetes; order Glomerellales; family Glomerellaceae; genus Colletotrichum; species Colletotrichum ledebouriae. The sequence goes on from JAVHLU010002693.1 coordinate 13,690, forward strand.
AGGCAAACAGTAGCCTGACAACTTGTGGGCTATGGTTTTTGATATGTACATGTGTCTTCAAGAGATACCCAGGCGTTTTATGATAACCGCTTATTGCTTGACCGCGGGGTCGGCAATATGCTTTCTTAAAGGTCGTACTCCGTGTGTTTAGCCGTTAGCTTGGGGAGACCGGGCTTATTCGAAGACGTATTGAGGGCACCTACAAGTCGGCACCCCATCCACACCATGTTCTCGCCACATTTGCTCCCGATGCTACATGATCTTTGATTGCTTTGCTATAGTTCTTATCGGTTCTGCCTGTCTCTGCTAGTATAACCTGCTCGGGCGCCTTCTAGCCGCTGCCTCTAGGGTTTTTACAACGGCCCATACGCTGTCCAGGATGAGCCGCCTTAGCAGCCTCCTCAACGTGACTCTCCTCTGAAGCGAGGTTACTAAATAGTCCGCTGTTAACCCCGCCGTCGCAGAGGTCCACGCCCTCGCTAGTTGTAAGCTCAACTACACTATAAATAACTTAGTAGCCTAAAAAATTACCTCTATCCTTGAGACCGGGTGGGTTGTCTGTGACGTTAATATCTTTAGCGTTCCGCGCTTAAGGCAAACTCTCGACCGGGCTATTAACCTATGCTGTCTTTCTAGCTACCTGCATAAGATGCGGATAGCATCCACGCAGCCATTGCATTAGCCGCTAAGAATCTAAGGGAGATAATAACACTTAGGTTATCTCCGCTAGGGGTGCGCGTTATCTCGCCTGTTATAGGCGCTCTTAATACTTATATTATAACGGGCGCCCTCAGGGTTAAGTTATTTAAAGACTCGCTATACGAAGTAAAAGACAAAGAGAAAGCTATTGCGAGACTTAAAGATAGAATTCCGCGCATTCCTGCATATAGGGTTAAGGTAAGGTATAAAAGTGAGTTTATAGTATACCTTAGTAGTATCTAGATTTTATAGACTTTTTATTTAACTCTATTCTTTAAACTAATTTCTTTTATCTATACTACTTAATTTAGAAATAATTCCTTTATTTCTTATCCCTAAGATTTCTATAGTAAGTCCTATATCTTCTTTAAGCTTAGTAATACTAAGTTATTTACTATACTAATAGAAAATCTAATCTAGCTTAGTAGACCTAATAAAAAATTTAAATATAGCTTAGTATACCTTAAAACTAACCCTAAGTCTTAATCTAGCTTAGTAGATATAATAATAAATAATCTAATTTAGCTTAGTATACTTAAAACTAACCCTAAGTCCTAATCTAGCTTAGCGGACCTAATAATAAAAAATCTAATTTAGCTTAGTATACTTAAAACCAACCCTAAGTCTTAATCTAGCTTAGTAGACCTAATAATAAAAAATTTAATTGAGCTTAGTATACTTAAAACTAACCCTAAGTCTTAATCTAGTATAATAAATAGCTTAGTAATAGAAAATCTAACCCTAACTAAGCTTTATAATATAAACTTTAGTTCTATTAACCCTAACCCTAACCCTAACCCTAACCCAGAGGGGTAATAGAGGGTTAACCTTAGGTACAAAAGGTATTATATATATATAACTAAATATATAGCACTTTTATAGATTTTTAGCTTATATAGAATCTTAAATCCTTTTTTTAATATTGCTAGTTATTATATAGGGATTTATTTAGTTATTTATTGCTAGAATTAAGGTGTAGTCTGTGCTTAGGGACCCAATGGGTTAGGGTTAGGGTTAGGGTTCTAAACTCTCTTCCTTATCCTTATAACTTATAATAAATCTTTAACTATATTAATACTAAACCTTATATATAAAAACGCTAAGCTTATATAAGGTATACCCTTTAATACTAATAATATATAAGAGCTTACTAGAGAGTTTAGTATTAATATAATTAATAAAACCCGCTCCTTTTTTAATTACTCTATTATATATAGAGAGTATATTATTAATATAGCCCTTAAGAGGGCTCTTATTAATACCCCTAGAGGGGATACTTATTATTATATTATAATTAAGTAAGTAGACTTAGTAATAGAAGCTAAGCGGGTTATTATATACCTTATAGAGTAGCCCTTTTTTAAGTAAGTTTTTTATATTATTAAGGTAGAGGTAGCCTAAGCCCTTTAGGGGAATATTAATAAATATAGCTTATATTAAATAGAGAGAGCGTTACTAATAATAATATAGCTAGTAGATAAAGTAGTAATAGAGGTAGTATTTAATAGTAATATAAGTAGTATATAAGAGGAAAAGTTAATAATTTTATAATTTAAATAATTAAAAACTACGTTATTATTAATATAAAGTTAAAAATTATAAGGCTATTTAGTAGGGTATATATAAGTATAGCTATAGTTAGGAGAGGATTATATAACTAAAGGCTATATATTATTAGGAGGCGCGGAGTTAGAAGGCTTATTATACTTAAGTAGGTAAAATTACTATATAGTAGCTAGAGGTTTTAATTCTATTAATATTAAACTTTAAATATAAATATATTAAGCTTATATAAAATCTACTAT
>JAVHLU010002694.1:0-16182 GCA_036785755.1 Colletotrichum ledebouriae
ATTAAAGTATTGTTAAAGAGATATTATATAGGTATATAACTATATATACTATAGTTATTTATTAAGGTTTATATAAACCTTATAAGATTATTATAGAATCTTTTAAGATATACCTTCGGTATTCTTACAATTATTATTATCTATAACTAGTCTATATAGGGCTTCGTACCTATTTACCGCAGCGGTCTTTATAATAGCCTCTATAAGCTCCTAGGTAGGCTCTATATACCCCTCCTACCCAACTAGGACCTCGCGCCTCTACTCTTACCTAATTATCTTCTATTACGCTATATATATCTCCTCTATATATTACTCGAATTTATTATTATTAGCTATAATTAGTAGTAGCTAGGGGTCTATCCTTATCTATATAAGCAAGGGGTCCTCTAGTACCCTCTAGAGGAGGTCTATATAGAACCTTAGGTAGATATTACTAAGTATATCTAACTTAATAACATATAGGCTTAGGACTCTAACTATAATATATTTATAATATAACTATAAAAGCTTCTTACTAAGCCTAGGGCTTTTATAGTTAGCTATTAAAAGCTAAACCTTATTACCTACCTAATACTCCTCTATAAGTATTCTATACTAATTTATATTCTCCTTACTATACTATTAAGTAGCTATAATACTTACTTAGACGAAGTCTACTACCTCCTATAGTTTTATTACTAGGAGGGTAGCTATTATATCCCTAAAGGGGGCTTCTTCTACTATATTATCTACTATAGGTATAGGGTTAGTATAATACCTATATTCTGAGAATAATAGCAAGAGCCTAGTTATATTACTAACCTTATTATAAAGCGCTAGCTAGGTAATAGGTAGGAGCTACCCCTAGTTATTCTATACCTAGGTTATAAATATATATAAAATAGCTTATATCTCCTAGTTCTACCTCTTAGTACTACTATTAGTCTATAGGTAGTATATAGTACTTAATAGCCTCTTTATATTAATAAGGTAGTAGAATTTAGCTTAGAAATAGCTTACCTAGTTAGACCCTTAATTACTAATAATATTATATAAGAACTTATAGAACTAGAAGTAGGAGATAAGGAACTAGTAAGTATAAGCTTCTACCTCTATAATACCTATCTCCTCTAGTATTACTAACTTACCTAGCCTATTTACTATAACTTATAAGTATAAGCTAGCGTTATCCTTTATAAGTAGTAAGTCTATAATAAAGTTTATTAAGAGGTTTAAGTATAACTAGGTAGGTATTAGTAAGGGCTTTAGGAAGCCCCTCTTAGCTTACCTCTAGATATATATCCCTCTATAGATATTATAGTTTCTTATAAATCTCTATATTATTTATAATTATCCTAGCTAATAGAACTACTAGCTTACTATTTCTAATATACTATTATAGCCTAGGTAAGTAGTTATACCTAAGTTATAGCTCTATTAAATAATCTTTATATAAAGCTCCCCTAGTAAGTTATTATTATCCTCCCCGCTAGGTACCTATAGCCTCCCCTTAAATATTAGTCTCCCCTAACTATTAATATTATCCTTATTAATTTAAACCTTAGCTTTTATATCTAGTAGGAAGCTCTAAAGCTAATAAGTAACTATATAATATATAGCTTTCTATATTATATTATTTTTTATAGTTTCTTACTATAGCACTTATAGTTTAGGGTTATTATTAAAAACTATAATATCTAGGATATTAGTATAGCCCTTCTAACTTCTCCTTACTAGGGGGCTAACTATAGGGTCCCTATAGGGGTAAGTATAGTCTAGTATTAGCTATAAGACCCTCCCCTGCTTCTACTCGTTATCTTACCCTTATAATATATCCTACTCCCTCTAAGAGAGGGTATTAGGGGCTATTACCTCCTTATTAGGGCGGTATTTAATAGTAAAATTATACTAAGATAGCTCCTCTACTTACTAGCTCTAGCGCTCTATAAGGTATTACTTTTTTATAAAATATTTAAGCCCCTAGTAATTAGTTAGTACCTTAAAAGTAGTTATATTATATAGCTCTACCCTCTATATATATAAATAAGAAAGGACTACTAGGAGCTCCTTATTATAAATAGGGTAGTTATACTCTATAAGCGAGAGCTTCTAGAAGTAGAATGCTATAGGATACTAAGTACCCCCTAGGTTAACTTATAAGAGTACCCCTCTTAATATAAATCTTAAATAGTTAGTTTTAATAATAGTCTTATTCTCTAGATTAAACTAGTAGAGTACTAGCTAGGTATTAGAAAGCTACTTAAGCTATAAGAAAGCTTATTTTTAATTATCTCTCTATTAGAATATTATATTCTTCCTAATAAGTAGTATAAGTATTTTAATAATATCCCTATATTTTAATATAAATATATTATAATAGTTTAGAAACCTTAGGAAGCTCTAGACCCCTTTTAAGGAAGTAGGGGGTAATTACTTAGTAATTACCTAGAGTTTCTTAGGATTATAAGAGAGACCCTCTCTTCTTATTATAATAAACCCTATATATTTAACCCTCTTAACTAAGAGCTTATACTTTATAAACTTAAGGTTTAGGCCTATATCTACTAGCCTCTAGAGGACCTCCTAGACCTTCTTCTTATAGTCTTCCCTTATTCTATTAAAGAAAATTAATATATTATTTATATAAGTAATAATAAAGTTCTTAAAGAAGTCTTATAAGGTATTACTAATATATTACTAGAAGCTAATAGAGGTTCTAGTTAAGTTAAATAAGTAAATTACTTACTTAAATAACTTATACTAAGTATAAAATATAGTTCTCTCTTAGTACTCCTTTATTACTCTTAACTTATAAAAAGCTATTATTATATCTAGCTTAATATATTACTTAGCTATACTTACTTAGTATAATATCTTAGAGATTAATAAGAGGGAGTAATAGTCTTTCTTTATAATTATATTAAGGGCCTTATAGTTAATATAGAAGCGAATTCCCCTACTTAGCTTCTTTATAAAGAGTACTAATACCCTAGTAAATAAGCTACTAGCTTTAATAAACCCCTTATTTAAGAGGTCTTATAAGGTTTTTTTTAATACTAGTAGCTCTTCTCTTAATATACTATAGAGGGGGCTCTAGGGGAGTAATAGCTCCCTCCTATCTAGTCCTAGTATAAGGTTAATTTAGTAATTTACTCCTAATTACCTAGGGGGTAGTAAGTAAGCTTTATTAGGGTTAAATAAGTTAGGAAACTCCCTTAAGACCTAGTTTAATAGTTAGTATTATTAATCCTCTTTTAGTCTTAGGTTTAAGGCTTTCTTAATATTAGATAAGCTAATAGCTTATATTAAAATTTCTTTAATACCCTCCTAATACTTACCTTATTATCTTACTAAGCGTTAGTAGATTATAGAGAATAAGAGTATATAAAAGAACCTTATAGCCCTTATTTCTTTTATAAGGGGAGTTTCTTCTTAATCGTTTAGGTATAGCTTAATTTATCCCCTCTTATAATATACTTAGTAGGCTATAGCGTTATAAATAACTTAGCTCTATTCTATTTAAAAGCGCCTTAAGAGGATATTAAGGTCTAGGCTATTAATTATATATATAAAGATATATTAGGTATAGCTACTCGTTTCTAAGTTAAATATTATTATATCTAGTATATTACCTAGTAATAATCTACTAAGTATATACCCTCTTATAAGTTAATATCTCTTCTTAATATATAGAAAATAGAGGTATTAAGCTAGGGAAAGGTTAATTATTATATAGGTATTACTCTTAATATCTACTAGGGTATAAGCTAGATATTCTTTATTAACTCTAACTTAAATAATAATAAGCTTATTATTAGCTAGTTATTCCTATTTATATTCTTTCTAACTTAATATCTCCTCCTTAGTAAGCTTTAGAGCTTAATTTCGCTCTAGAGTTAGTCTTTTCCTAACTCCTTATCTTCTTCTAAGGAGTTAGTTACTACTTAGTAGTTATTTATAACCTCGTAGTATGGCCTCTGGCTACTGCATAGTGGTTTTACCTGCTCAAGTGCAATAGACCTTCTAACTCCGCGCCTCCTAATAATATATAGCCTTCGGTTACGTGATCTTACTAACTACCTTTCCTAACTATAGCTATACTTATACGTGCCCTACTAGATAGCCTCACGATCTTTAACTTTATATTAATAATAACGTAGTTTTTAATTATTTAAACTACGAAACTATTAACTTTTCCTCTCGCATACTACCTACGCTGCTATTAAATACCGCCTCTATTACTGCTTTATCCGCTAGAAGTTATTACTATCTTTATAGTCCTCTTATTCGATTAGGTTAGCTAATGCCTTCGTAGTAGCTATACTATCGTTAGTAACGCTCTCTCTATTTAGCATAAGCTATACTTACTAACGTTTAAGCCCTAAGGGGCCTAGGCTACCTCTACCTTAATAGTATAGAGGACCTGCTTAAAGAAGGGCTACTCTATAGGGTATATAATAACCCGCTTAGCTTTTACTACTAAGTCTACTTACTTAGCTATAATATAATAGCGAGTATCCCCTCTAGGGGTATTAATAAGAGCCTTCTTAAGGGCTATATTAATAATACGCTCTTTATATATAACAGAGTAATTAAAGAAGGAGCGGGTTTTATTAATTATATTAATATTAAACTCTCTAGTAAGCTTTTATATATTATTAGTATTAAAAAGTATACCTCACGCGGGCTTAGTATTTTTATATATAAGGTCTAGTATTAATATAATTAAGGGATAAGGATAAGAAAGAGGGAGAGGTATAAAGCCCTGCTTATAGTAGAGCTTCTTATACTTCTAGCTATAAGAACCTCTTAGGAAAGACCTCTTTAGTTAAGGAGTTACCTCTCATATAGTAGCGTTCACCTTACTAAAAGGTCGACCTTTTAGGTTAAGGAGTTATCTCGTATAGTAGCTTTACTACGAGAGCCTTAGTAGCCTGTTTAGCCCTAATATAATTAGCCCCGGTGCGGCGCGCGTCTAACTCTATGTAGTAATATTTAGAGGGTTTACTTGCGAGTAATAGGAACGTATAGGGTTCCTATATTGTTTTCCTTAACTAATAGAGGGTATAGGTTAAAATACCTATATAGTATTTCCCGAATTATGCCTGCGAACTAGGTGAATTTGTTATAGTCTTTTTGCGAAGGGGCTGCGGCGTAATTCCGAGCTTAATAACCTCGTAGTATATTATTTCTTTTTTTAAGGTTTTTACTTTTATAACCCTAGGTAGCTAGTCCTCTTTATTAAAGTAGTACTAAGTAATATAGCTTCTAGCTCTATAAGTATAATAAGTATAAAGGTCCCTTATACTCTTCTAAGGTTATTAGTATTATACTAGGGAGGTACCTAAGGAGGATCTAGAGTTTTAATAGTTATAATATCTTATTTCCTTAACTTATAAGATATATATAGGTCTAGTTATATAAGTATTCCCTTTAGTATTCTTAGTAATAGGTCTCTAGTAGGTTACTAAGTAGTTATTAGTAACCTTCTAGCGCTCTACTTTCTATATAATACTCTAGACCTTTAAGAGCTAGCTATTATAATTAGCTAATAAGTTAATAGTAATTAGCTAGTTTCTTAGCCTAGGGGTAAGGGAGGCCTCTAGAAGTAAGATCTAGACTTAGCTAGGCTAGTTTATACTACTTATATTAGCTAATATTTATTTAAATCTTAATAAGAAGGTTACTAGGGATTTATTCTCTTTTTACTAGAGGGTTTATAGTTAGGCTATAGCTTATAACTAGATATTTAGGTTTTTATATATCTAGTCTAGGTAAGCTATAAAGTCCTTAGGGTTATATTTCCCCCTACCCCCCCTAGTTTTATAGAAAGTAGAGACTACTTACTAGGCTATAATATCTAAGTAGGAGTAAATAAGGTACTATACCTCTATATCTATAATATAGAACGCTCTATATATAATAATCTTATACCTTATTTATTTTACTTAAGTAGTATATTTCTTCTACTTATTTAAAAACTTTAGAGGTAGGGATAGTAACTTCTAGTATATTATACTAGGTATTACTAATACCTTACTAATAATACTTATAGGGGTTTATATAGCTATATATTAGCTATTCCCTTACTTAACCTCTTATAATTCTTACTATAGGGACTCTATTATTACTACTAAATTAGCTTATAATAGCTTATCTTAAGTTTTAGCTATATTATTATTAACTATTTTACTAATTAGTAGGGAGTAGTACTTAACTTATTATTATTATTATAGTAATAAGCTGAAATATATAAGGGGTTAGACCTAAGTTTATTTAATAAGAGGTTACTATAATATTATTTATTTAAGCTAAAGAGGAAAAGGGGAAGTTTTCCTCTATAGTAGAGATTTTACTAGTCTATAGGGAATAACTAGGTAAGCCCTAGGTAGGCCCTAGGTAGCTCCTTAAGGCAGTAAACCTAGGTAGAAGCCTAGGTAAGCTTAACCTAGGCATAGCCTATAATAACTATTAGTAAAAATAGAAAGAATAATATAATAATTTAGCTAGTCTATTAGGTCTCTAAAGGTATTATTAACTATAAGTATAGTAGTAAGGGTAGCTATAATTAGTAGTTAGGTATAGGTTTAGTATTTAAGGCATTATAAGTAGTAATTAAGATACTTCCTCTACTAAGAGATACTAACTATAATAACCTAGCTATAGTATTTATATTACTCTTTTTAGTCCTTATTATTATAATTATAGTATAGGCGAAACGATTACTTAATAATAGTAGTTTTAAGGCCTCTTAAAGCTATTACGACGTTATTAGTAATAATAATCATAATAGTAGAGCGTTATTAGCAATAATAATAATAGTAATAGAGGTAGTATTCTAGGAGGGGAAAAAGAGCTTAAAAGTTAGCTTAATTATAATTATTAGGTTAGGTTAGCCTTATACTAGCCTAATTAGGCTTAGTTTAGTATAATATCACGCTTTTATTGCTTTTTTAGGCTAATGTAAAAGCACTGCTTTTTTAGGCTAAAGCATAAAAACTCGGAACCCTGTGTCAAGTGTGCTGAGTAATGTGGCTATTTCAGGTCTGCATTGAAAGCGAGAAGAAGAGGCAGCTCACTCCAATGATGACGAAATAACGACATGGTAGCTCCAACTCTTGGGGTGATATTCGATCCAATGACCTATCGGCCATGCTGCGTACATAGGGCTCTATTCGTCCTGCTGTGGGGATCCAGGCTGTTGTGGATGTCACACTTCATGCGCGACCAGCTGCAAGGTCCTGAGAAATGAGAGCCAGGGGACTTAACCTACCGCTGCGGAGGAGGGGAGGCAGAGGTGGAGGAGATTGGTTTTACGACGCATACTTTTCGAAGGGCGGTGCCATGTGGCGGCGGGGAAACTGGACAAAGACCAAGTCAGTCCAAGCATACGGAAGACAGCATTGCGATAGTTCTTCCGCAAGAGAGTGAAAGCCTAACAAGTGAAGGAGCAAAGGGGGGAGGGGAAGAAAAAAGGGGGAAAAAAATATAGAGCCGATCAGTTGTCATGTTTCGTCGAACAACCCCCATGTCTGTCTCCCCAAGTCTACGTGTAGCTAGTAGTACAACCAGGAGAAGAGACCATAGCCGCGCCCCCATGCGAGGCGCATGTCTTTTCCACGACAACTGGAACCGACGCTCGTGCTACGCGTCCTGCGCAAAGGCCAACAATTGCGCAGTCCTGGCTCCTGAGTGATAATGATTGAGAAGCTCCTGTCTCTCTGCTTCTTCCGCAGAAGGCGTTGAGGAACGCCCTGGACTGCCCGAGATGGGGACACTAAAGCCGACCCAAAAAGTCCACTCTAAACGTTCACGTCCCCGCCTGACCAGTGGCGGCCGTGGCTTTCACATGTTCTGTCCCGCGTTCTCTTTTCTGCTTCTCCATGCGCGCTTTCCCTCTCTTCTCTACCATTAGTTACGGATACCTAGTACTTGGAACCGGACCTTCTACTTTCTACTTCTGCCTCTGATCTGCCTTACCTAGTTGGTCTCTTGGTTACCTCGATTCGTTGACCGACGACCAAAGGCGGATAGTCAGACCGCCCACCGCCCAAAAATTTCTCAACGAGAAACTCAGCATTTTTTTAGCTTAGCGACGACTTTTTTTTTTTTTTCTTTGATCTCGGGCGCCGCACGAGGAAGGAAACAGGTCGTGTGCTCGGCCTAACTAGAACCGCCACAAAATTCAAACAATTCCATCTCGACACGCTCGCTGGTCGATATTAATACCACCTGCTTTGTCCTTTCCCTCCAGTGTTTCTCCTACGCTCCCTTCTCCCTTTTCTACTCCATCTGCTCCATCACATCTACATACCCACCGCCCGTCTGCCCCTCCCTCGAATACTCTTGCTCCCTTTCCATCCCTTACCCGTCGCAGACCGCTCCAATCCACCCCTATTTCGTCCCTCAACCTTCAACAGATCGGCGTCGCTCGATCCGGTCGATGCACAAACGATAGACCGCTCGACTCTCCGGGGCCAATTTGCGAAGGAATCAATTGACCTCTCGGTATTGTCTCTGCCCTTCTCGGCCACCACTCCCCTTTCCACCCCCAACAAAACCCACCTTGCTGGTTGCCCAGAAAAAAAAAACCCCAAAAAATATATCATGACCCAAGGTGCGAGCAACTGCCACCCTAACGGGTTGGCGAATGCTCACGTCCGATTCCTTCCCTTTTCCTACGACAGCGAAGATTCTCGGCAGTCCGCGACTCGTTTAATCCTGACTGTTCGACCAGACTGGGAAACCGCCGACGACAACATCGAGTTCGTGCGCTTCACCGACGGCATCACAAACACACTGCTAAAGGCAATCAACAAAAGGAAGGGTTGGTCCAAGGAGGATATAGACAGGGAAGCCATACTGCTGCGTGCCTATGGCCATGGCACCGCCGTCCTCATTGACCGCGAGCGCGAGGCACAGAACCATGAGCTGCTTATGGAGTACGGACTCGCTCCAGAGCTTCTGGCACGATTCAAGAATGGAATGCTCTACCGCTACATTAAGGGCAGCGTCACAGCTCCCGAGGACCTGAGAAAGCCTTCCATCTATACTGCTGTCGCCAGGCGATTGGCTCAGTGGCACGCGACTGTCCCCTGCCTAACCCACCCGACGTCGGCAAACGGTCACACCAAGGAGAACCGTCCGAACGGTCAGCAAGACCAGCAGGAGATCATTGAGAATGCTGCGCCTGGGAAGCCTGTACCAAACGTCTGGACCGTCATGCAGAAGTGGATTCTCGCGCTGCCTAACGAGACTGGCGAACAGAGGGAGCGGCAAGAGACGCTCCAGCATGAGCTTGAGAGCCTAGTAGAAGAACTGAGTCAGCGACCTGGTTTGGGAGTTGACGGGGTAAGAGAACATGACCTTCGCAGTTCTTTTGCAAGTATTTGGCTGATCAGCGCCATTTCCAGCTCGTCTTCGCGCATTGCGACCTCCTGAGCGGCAACGTCATCGTATTACCGACGAGCTATGCTGCTACCGGCGCCAAGGACCAGGTCTCAGTAGCTTTTATCGACTACGAGTACGCGACCCCATCCCCGGCTGCCTTCGATATCGCCAATCACTTCGCAGAGTGGGGAGGTTTCGACTGCGACTATAACTTCATGCCCAGCCAAAGCCAGCGCCGCGAGTTCCTCGACGAGTATATTCGAGCTTACTTCAAGATACTGCCCAGCAGCAAGCCGTCCAAGGTAGACGTCGAGGCCGAAGTGAGAAAGCTGAACGACGAGGTCGATCTGTTCCGCGGCGTTCCCGGTTTCTACTGGGGCATCTGGGCCCTGATCCAGGCTGTCATCTCGGAGATCGACTTTGATTACGCCTCCTACGCCGAGACGCGCCTTTCCGAATACTGGGCGTGGAAGGCCGAGAGAGACGGCAGCAGGGCCGCGGCCGGCAAGGAAAAGCCCCTACGCGAGAAGCGCTGGGAACAAGTGGAATAAATCATCTTTTCTGTTTCGTGTTTTACGTTTGCGATTGCGGTAACGACGAGAGGAGCTTTCCTGTCACGAGGGAACGGCTTTGATGACTTGGCATCCAATGGTTAAAAGGATTAAGACGAAAGCAGAAAACACACGCACAAACGAAGGGATTTCACTAGCAAGGATTTCTGTACATAAACTCCAACTGCGAAACAGAAATGGATCGAGCACGGGGAGCGTAAAGCATGATATTAACACGGGCCGGCGTCATTCAACATGAGAGCTTCGACGAAGGCCGGGGACAAGGCTCCATCCTCTGAAGAGGCGTTTTTCTTTTTCTATCAGGAAACTAGACCGGAAGGGGGAGTTCCTTTAATAATTAAACACTACATATATCAAACCACAAGTTACCCATACCACGAACATCTCATCTCTCGTGCCAGTTCGAACCGCAAAGCAAACTCAGATTTACATCTCATCAACCAGCCATAATGAAGCAACGACATATAAGGCTTGCCCGTTCAACAGACAACACGAACACTAAATTTACTTCGCCACGGACAGTTTGAGCAGATGGAGGAAAAACAAACTCAAAATCTCCTCCGAACTGAGAGAGAAGAAAAAATGAGGATGACATCGGACAAACGAAGGAGAGGGAGAGAGAGAGTGTGTGTGTGTGCGCGTGTGTTGGCTTGGCTGCCTGGCCGAAAGAGGGGCCCGTCCGGACCCAAATGTTGGGCCCCATCCCATGGCCCGCCTCCGCTGACGGCCGCCAGAGCCGCCGCCGTGCCGTGCGGCGTTCATAACCACCCGCGCGCGCGCGCATTTACCTGCGCTGTGCGAGAAGAACTGCCCGCCGCGAAGTCAAGTAGGTGGGTGAAAATCGATGGAGGATCCAATTTCTCACATCTCTCCCATCTCAAGGAAGGCAGTGTATCCATGAATCCTAAGCCACTGGCCAAAAAAGGGAACAACAAGCAGTCCGCGTATGTATGCGACGTATAACCATACTTCAGGGCCTTCTAGTATAGGAGCATGCAACATGCAGAAACATGTGAAGCTCTGCCCACCATTCTCCGAATCTTCCCATCTCAGCCTCTGCACTGACCACCTCTTAGTGACGGCATTAATCGACTAGATCTCGAGTCTGGGCCTCACTTTTCTCCTCCTTTGATCTTCTGGTGCCTTTTGCCACTTAAGTTCAGCCACATGGGGGTAATTACACTATTTGGGTTAAATTTGTGTGAGAAAGTGTGAATAAATACTCCTCCTTCGATCTATCAATGCCGGTGTCGGTCTAGAATGAAGGTGTCACTAGAGTTACCGACGTAGCTGAGGTTCGATGCGCGCGGAGAGATGGAGCGGAAGCGACTTTTCACACACACCTCTCTACGCCGAATGGCTGCCACACCACTTCCACGTACTGAATACCCCGATCAGAATCCAACCAAGGCGAAAGCACTACCAAAGGTATTTTGCTTAGGGCTGAGTGTAATGGGCGTCGCCGTGCTGTAATATAGCAGCAGTTATATAACAGCCACGTATGTAGACCTTACGCCTGGGATAACTCAGTCTCCATCGAGATCCGATGACCACGATAGCCGAGAGCCAGGTAGAGGAGCTACGCGGGAGGCAGCCGATGGTCCAAGTAGGTTGAGACGTTGGCAGAAGGAGACCGAGCAGGTTAGTAAGTTGAGGTTGACGAGGACCTCATGGACCAGGAAACCTGGGAATGGGGCAGTAGCCCCGGCGTTTCCATCCCAACCATAATCGGAGGTTTCGTTTCGAAGGCATAAGCCGCTGAGCCAACCGTGCTGCTCCTGACGCGTGTAGTGAGAGCAGATCGAAACAACGGGTGACGGCTGGCCGATAGGAAACATCGAAATGGAATCCGGCCCGTCTCAAAAGGTGAGATCGAGGTTGTTGATGTTTGTCTGGGTCAGTTGTCTCGGAGGCCACTTGGCGCCGGGTACAAAATCCAAAATGCGTCGCAACGCTCACGACTCGGGAGGTTTTAACTAACTGCTGTGATGTACGATGATCTTACTCGGTCCCAAAACCAAGAATTGGGATACTGGCTGTCGGGCCAATGACGAATGGGCTCTCGAGGACGATTGAATGCCCCCCACTGAACCGAACCAAACCCAGAAAATTGTCTGAGTGTACTCAAATGGGGGAAGATGTCGATTCGGGATGTACACGGTGCTGCAAACATGGGATCATGTGGCAAGAACTGGCGGCTGCCTGTCTTGTCAGCCATACTCGTGTAGAAACGCGTGCCAAAGATTTCGTGTAGTTGGGTGTGGCACAGATAGTGACGGATGGACGGGCTCGTTCACACAATGTTCTTCTTGCTTCTCATCAATGCTGCTCTCGACTCAGAGGCATTCCTACCCCGAAAAGCATATTCACGTTCTTGGTAACTTCTATGCCCGAAAAAAAAAACGGGGTCTTTTCACGCTCTCGGGTAGCAGGACATGGCTCTTGCGGCGCGGCGAACGAGGAACGAGCCCGCGTACCACTGCCTACATGGTATATCCATGATGCGCATGCAGTTCATGCCGCGAACATTTGAGTATTGTCGAAGTTTCCGGGCCCTTTATCATTGGCAGCGCTCCTGGTTCGACTTGGAACCCGTTCCACATTGTGTAGTTTGCCCCCCCCCCCACCCTTTCGAGTTTCCATATACCTCAGCCGACCTAGCAACAGATCATCGGTCGTCCTTCGAACGAGAGTTTTCGGCTTGCCATGTAGGTTGTCGTTATGGTGTTAGATGACCTGAGACTCGCGACCTTGACCTGGGAGTTGCTGTCCGGAAGAGCATTGATCAAGACTGTGTCGTGTGACATGTCGAGCGAGTAACGCTGGACTTCTGTCTTTTGGTCTGACTTGATCGTTTATGACTTTCTGACTTCTGTCCAAAGACACAAGAGGGTTCAAAAGAGGGGGTGGGGAGGGAAGAGCCCCGGCGCATCGGCCAACCGCTGCTCTCAACCTCGATCTTTGGCGACCGCAAGCTAGGTCTGGCCCGACTCCATTCGCCGTGTGCGCACCTCTCGCTGCTTTAAGCACCGAACAGTTGAGCTACTAGGTAGTACGTAATTGTAGCTGTGAGCCCCCCAACCTCGCCTGCAGCAGCTATCTGCAGGTTGTAACGATGACACGGCACATGCTTGTTTCTGCCGGGAATGGCCCCCATCATCGTATCACGGACTCTATGGCCCACGTGGAGTATTGGCCCGTGTGGGCGTGGACGTAGGGGACAAGGGTGGATCTTTAGATGGAGGCGCAAGGCAGGGTTCATTCTCTTGGTCGCCGTGCCACGCACGCCCAAAAGCGCAGCGATTCGGAGCGAGAAGAGATACTTGAGTGGCTTGTCCAACAGCCCCATTCGCATCCAGCGACGTACTGCGGTAGAGTTGCTGCGTAACTCGCGTAACTCAAAAGGAGTGCGAACGAACAGGCGACAAAAATTGTAATTTACTGACCAGAAAAGGACTCCCCTGCAGTTGAGTCATGCTTCAAGAACCGTCACAGCCAGACCGATAATCCGGAAACATGGGGAAATTCGAACCACTGCGTATTGGGAAGCAGACATGACTGACAGGGGAAGCATACCCAGGACAAACGGCCCCTGAATGAGCGATACTGGCTTCAAGATCAGTACTCGCAGCCCGACATTTGAGTCCTACCAACTTGAATGATTGCCCGCTGAAGCCTCGTACGAATAGGAGGGGCGGCGCGCGGTCGTTTGTGCGGTACTAGTGTGGAGGTGACAGACATTAATATTTGAGCGAGAAGCAGACGGACTGGCTTGAGACGAAGCCGGACGGGCACAGACAACAAGAACAAGCGCCCCGTATCGAATCGTGCGGTAAGTCGGACCACCCCCTAGCCGCGCACCTACTTATTAATTCAGAAACAAACCTAGAAATTATGATGAAAATAATATAGATACTTAAGAATATAAGAATTCTAAATATTCTTAGCTTATTTAATATCTATAGTATATACCAAACTATTTAAGTTTTAAAGCTTTCAAATATTATTATATATTAAATTAACTAAAAAAGATATTAAGTTAGGTTATTTACTTATATTTTTAAAATATTCTAAATTACTTCTGAGAACTTAGTTTCTAAGATTTTCTTTTCTTGATTTATTATAACTAAAATTAAAAATCTCCTAAGTAAGTTTATTTTCTAAAGATTTAACTTTACGAATTTTACTATTCTTAAGCTATATAGTAAATATATAACTTAATATCTAGCATAGTATTATAAAATATACTTATATTATATTTATAGAGAAAAAAGTAATTTAGTAGCTTCTATATTAAAGTTATTAGACTTAAATTAAAAGTATTAGACATTATTATAGAACATACTTTAATATTCTCTTACTTAAGACATAGCTGTAAAAAATCTAAAACCTTTTTCTAAGAAAGAATATATAATAAGCTATTGATAAATTAATTTCTATAGGATTTACTCTTATAGGTATCTCTATATAAGTTCTTAAAAATACTAGTTTAATATAAGAATAGTATATAGCTAGGGGAGAGTGTGCGGCCAGGGGGTAGCCCGACTTATAAGGTATAAAATGACTAATATATTTATATATAACTATCCAGAGTCTCTATATATTGATCCTTATAGAATTTATATAAGAATAGGTATATAGGTAGCAAAAGGGACGGTAAAATAGCCTAAATAATAGATATTTATAGGCTGAGTAATATAGTGATAAAAACTAATATATTTAAGCATAAGGAGGCATTTTTTCTAGAATAAATTAATAGAGAAATCGTTAATTATTAATAATATTATTTCTAAGTTTAAAATCCTACTCTCACGAAGTAAGGAGAGAGATATTCTAAAATATAGCTATAAAGTAGCTAATTACTAAGCTTATTAAGTAAAATTATACTTTGATTACTATATGGTCCGTGCACAGTTTTTATATATTTATAGCTATTAAACTAAGGATTATATATATATATATATACGGTTATCAATATTATTAGAATTTATATAGAACTTTAAAGTATTTATTCCCTAAGGGTAATACTTTTATAGTTATTATCCTATGTTTTATAGTTATTAAAGTATTATTAAAGAGATATTATATAGGTATATAACTATATATACTGTAGTTATTTATTAGCCTCTAGCCACTACATAGTGATTTTACCTACTTAAGTGTAATAGACCTTCTAACTCCGCGCCTCCTAATAATACATAGCCTTCAGTTATGTAATTATAACTTTCCTAACTATAGCCGTACTTATACGTGCCTATAGCCTCACGATCTTTAACTTTATATTAATAATAACGTAGTTTTTAATTATTTAATAGATTACGAAACTATTAACTTATCCTCTCGCGTACTACCCGCGCTGCTATTAAATACCGCCTCTATTACCGCTTTATCCGCTAGCTATGCTATTATTAGTAACGCTCTCTCTATATTAAAGCAGTTAGCGCAAGCTATACTTACTAATAAGCCCTAAGGGGCCTAGGCTACCTCTACCTTAATAATATAAAGGACCTGCTTAAAGAAGGGCTACTCTATAGGGTATATAATAACCCGCCTAGCTTCTATTACTAAGTCTACTTACTTAGCTATAATATAATAATAAGTATCCCCTCTAGGGGTATTAATAAGAGCCCTCTTAAGGGCTATATTAATAATATACTCTCTATATATAATAGAGTAATTAAAAAAAGAGCGGGTTTTATTAATTATATTAGTACTAAACTTTCTAGTAAGCTCTTATATATTATTAGTATTAAAAGGTATACCTCGCGCAGGCTTAGTATTTTTATATATAAAGTCTAGTATTAATATAGTTAAGGGATAAGGATAAGAAAGAGGGAGAGGTATAAAGCCCTGCTTATAGTAATAGAGCTTTTTATACTTCTAGCTATAAGAACCTCTTAGGAAAGACCTCTTTAGTTAAGGAGTTACCTCTTATATAATAATATTTACTTTTAGTATTTTATTAGAAGGTTAACCTTTTAGGTTAAGGAGTTATCTTATATAGTAGCTTTTATAATACCTTTAGTATCTTATTAGAAGGTTAACCTTTTAAGTTAAGAAGTTATCTTATATAATAGCTTTTACCTTACTAGAAGGTTTAGCGAGGGCGTTACTATAAGAGCCTTAGTAGCCCGTTTAGCTCTAATATAATTAGCCCTAGTATAGCGCGTATCCGACTTTATATAAGGGTTTACTTATAAGTAGTAGGAATATATAGGGTTCCTATATTATTTTCCTTAAC
>JAVHLU010002695.1:0-16178 GCA_036785755.1 Colletotrichum ledebouriae
TATTATTTATATTATTTATATTATTTATATTATTTATATTATTTATATTATTTATATTATTTATATTATTTATATTATTTATATTATTTATATTATTTATATTATTTATATTATTTATATTATTTATCTTATTTATCTTATTTATATTATTACCTATTATCCTTAATAGGTTATGGCATTTTATCTTACCTAATAGATTAGTTAAAATATCTATAATATTACTACTAGACTATGTATAAAAGACGAATATTTCTTTTTCTATAACTAGGTTTATAGTAAAATAGTATTTAATATTAATATCCTTAGCCTTTTTATGACTTTTAAGCTAATATACTATCTATAAGTATTTTAGGCTTAAGTAGGATATTATAGCCTAGCTTATTTAGTATAAAGTTATAGCAATTATATATATATACAGCCTCTTTAGCTATATTAGATAAAGCTATATATTTAGCCTTATAGCTTAATAAGGCTACTATTTCTTATTTAGAAGAAGAATAGGACATAATATTATATAAACCCTAAGTAAATATTTATACTAAGGTTAATTTTTAATTGTTAAGATCTCTTACCTAGTTAGAATCTATAAATCTAACTATATTATTATTATTAGGTATATTCCTTTCTAGTTATATATTAAACTATAATTAGGGAATTTACTTATATATCCCTATATTCTATCAAGAGCTATAAAATGCTCTTTAGAGGGATTACTACTATAACGGTCATAAGTTATAACCGCTAGAGTAATATTAAGCCTTGTTGTTAAAGCTGGGTATAAGAGGGCTCCGATCTCTTATTAATATTATAATATTTCCTCTTTTATTACATAATTATTATTCTTATATAACTTTAGATTATTATCCATAGGGGTATAAGCACTAGAGACTTTAGTTTTATTATATTTATTAAATATGCTTTTAGTATACTTCAGGTATCTTATATTTAATTATTTATTTATATAGTCTATCATTGTTCTATTTCCTAGAAAGGTAGTAGGCTCCCCTAAGTATTAAAGTTTTTAATATCTTCAAAAGCTATTATATATATAGTTATAAGTACTATTATTATTAATAACTAAGAGTATCTCATTAATGTTTTAAGCTAGAATAGCTTTATAGCTATTTTTATTTAATATAAATAATCTCTTATTATAAGGAGATACTTTGAAGTAATATTAAAGTAGTATTAACTATAGGAATTTATACTAGGGGCGTGGGCTTCATTTCAAGCTATATGAGGCTTTATTTAGCTTTTAAATCAAGCTACTATCCATTAGATTATAGTTATAGTTATATATTAAATTTTTAATATTTATATTACATAAGAAACCAGTAGGTATCTTAATATATAGATCCTTATTAATACCTATATAGGGAATATCAGTAGTAATATTAAACTACTTTAATATACAGTTATACTTTATGGTAAATATCAATATAAATCTATAGCTTTTAGGCCTATAAGTAGTGCTAAAAGTCTCAAGGTAATCTATACTAATATATTAGTTAAAACCGTATACTACCTAACGGGCTTTATATTTTATATTATTATTATGTTTTATTATTATTATTATTATGTTTTATTTTATATACCTAGCGGCCCCCTAGGGGATAAACTCCTCTAGGTTTAGGTATTAAGTTCGGAATTACGCCGCAGCCCCTTTGCAAAAAGACTATAATAAATTCACCTAGTTTATAAGTATAATTTAGGAAATATTATATAAGGATTTTAACTTATACCCTCTATTAGTTAAGGAAAATAATATAGGAACCCTATATATTCCTACTACTTATAAGTAAACCCTCGTATAAAGTTAGACGCGCGCTATACTAGAGCTGACTATATTAGAGCTAAATAGGCTACTAAGGCTCTCGTAGTAACGCCCTCGCTAAACCTTCTAGTAGAGTAAAAGCTACTATATAAGATAACTCCTTAACTAAAGAGATCTTTCCTAAGAGGTTCTTATAGCTAGAAGTATAAGAAGCTTTATTATAAGTAGGGTTTTATACCTCTCCCTCTTCCTTATCCTTATCCCTTAATTATATTAATACTAGACCCTATATATAAAAGCGCTAAGCCTATATAAGGTATACCCTTTAATATTAATAATATATAAGAGCTTACTAGAGAGTTTAATATTAATATAATTAATAAACCCCGCTCCTTTTTAAACTACTCTATTATATATAGAGAGTATATTATTAATATAGCCCTTAAGAGGGCTCTTATTAATACCCCTAGAGGGGATACTTATTATTATATTATAGCTAAGTAAGTAGACTTAGTAATAGAAGCTAGGCGGGTTATTATATACCCTATAGAGTAGCCCTTCTTTAAGTAAGTCCTCTATACTATTAAGGTAGAGGTAGCCTAAGCGCCTTAGGGTAATATTAGTAAGTATAGCTTATATTAAATAGAGAGAGCGTTACTAATAATAGCATAGCTATTAAGGCGTTAGCTAACCCGATCGAATAAGAGGATAAAGATAGTAATAACTAGCGAATAAAGCGGTAATAGAGGTAGTATTTAATAGCAGCGCAGGTAGTGCGCAAGAGGAAAAGTCAATAGTTTTATACTTTAAATAATTAAAAACTACGTTATATTTAATATAAAGTTAAAGATCGTGAGGCTATAGGTATATATAAGTATAGCTATAGTTAGGAGAGGATTATATAACTAAAGGCTATATATTATTAGGAGGCGCGGAGTTAGAAGGTCTATTGCAATTAAGCAGGTAAAGTCACTATGTAGTAGCCAGAGGCCCTAGGCTTAGGTATAATATTCTAAGTATTATTATCTTTAAGTTATTTTATCTCTATAAGTATAGCTTTAATCTAATTATTTGTATATAAAGAGCTAACTGCTTGCTTATAGGTAGCTAGCTCATTAAGAGTGACTACTACTAATATATAAGAAGCTTTTTATTTTATAGTATTAGTTTTATTATTATTTATTATATTAATAGCTTTAGCGTTATTGTTATTATGATTACTTTTATAATTTAGGTATTCCCTTAAGACTAGGACGTCTTAAAGGGTGAAAGGTACACCTTCTTTATATTTAACCTAATTATATTATTTCTTAGCTTTGTCTATTATAGAGGGGAGTTATATTATTAACTTAGAATTATTTCTACTATTATTACTAATAGTAGTACTCTCTGAATTCCTACCCGCGCAATCTCTCGGTAATGATTCATAGTTATTATACGCTCGATCTCTAGATAACTAGTTATTACTAGTCTTATTATTAGTAATATTACTATTATTTATTATACTAGGGAGCGCTAGCCATGGCTAGCTCTAAGAACAGACCTTTTATTAGTAAGGTTATACTATATATAGAATAAGTCTAATTGGTAATACTATATATTCTATTCTCTATATTTTAATATTCTAAGACTAATTATGAGTTCGAGGTATAGATAAAGGCTTATTATTTACTTAAAGAAGTAATTTCTTTTTTAAGCTTTATAGAATAATTAAACACTAGATACTCTAGGTATTATATAAAGGAATAGGATATAAAAGTAAGGCCTATAGAGAAAGAATAGCTAGAGTAAGTAGAATAAGCTATATATACTTATAGCATATCTTTAATAGATATTTATATGGCCTCTGGCTACTATATAGTGAGTCTACCTGCTTAAGTGCAATAGACCTTCTAACTCCGCGCCTCCTAATAATATATAGCCTTTAGTTACGTGATCCTTTCCTAACTATAGCTATACTTATATATACCTATTATACTAGATAGCCTCACGATCCTTAACTTTATATTAATAATAACGTAGTTTTTAATTATTTAAACTACGAAACTATCGACTTATCCTCTCGCGCACTACCCGCACTACTAATACTACCTCTATTACCGCTTTATCTGCTAGAAGTTATTACTATCTTTACTATACTATTATTAGTAACGCTCTCTCTATATTAAAGTAGTTAGCATAAGCTATACTTACTAACGTTTAAGAGCTAATAGGCCTAGGCTACCTAGGCTACCTCTGCCTTAGTAATATAGAGGACCTGCTTAAAGAAGGGCTACTCTATAGGGTATATAATAACCTATTAAACCTCTACTACTAAGTTTATTTACTTAGCTCTAATACTATTACGCCTTATAAAGTCCCCTATCGGGGTATTAAGGTAAGCCCTCTTAAGGGCTATATTAATAATACGCTCTCTATATATAGCGGAGTAGTTAATAAAGGAGCGGGTTTTATTAATTATATTAAGGCTAAACTCTCTAGTAACCCCCTCTATATTATTTATATTAAAGGGCGTGCTTTACTTTAGCTTAATATATTTATATATAGGGTCTAGTACTAATATAGTTAAGGGATAATAAGGATAAGGAAGAGGGAGAGGTATAAGGCCCTACTTATAATAGAGCTTTTTATACTTCTAGCTATAAGAACCTCTTAGGAAAGACCTCTTTAGTTAAGGAGTTACTTCTCATATAGTAGTATTTATAATACCTTACTAGAAGGTCGACCTTTTAAGTTAAGGAGTTATCTTATATAGTGGCTTTTATAGCACCTTACTAGAAGGTTTAGCGAGGGCGTTACTACGAGAGCCTTAGTAGCCTATTTAGCTCTAATATAGTTAGCTCTAGTATAGCGCGCGTCTAACTTTATACGAGGGTTTACTTATAAGTAGTAGGAATATATAGGGTTCCTATATTATTTTCCTTAACTAATAGAGGGTATAAGTTAAAATGCTTATATAATATTTCCTAAATTATACTTATAAACTAGGTGAATTTATTATAGTCTTTTTGCAAAGCGGCTGCGGCGTAATTCCGAACTCAATATATATTTATAAGGTAAAGGTATTAAGAGGTATAAGGAGCGAAAGTAATATACTAAAAATAATAGAATATAATGTAGAGAAAGGATTAAATATAACTATAGTACTAAAGGAAATAGATAGCTCTTCTAATAGGATATTAATTATAATATCTAGTATTTAATATAAGCGAATAGTATTAGGTTTAGAGTTACGCTATAGCCCCCTCGCAAAAAGACTATAATAATTCACCTAGTTTATAAGTATAATTCGGGAAATACTATATAAGTATTTTAACTTATACCCTCTATTAGTTAAGGAAAATAATATAAAAACCTTATATATTCCTACTTAGAAGGAAACCCTTATATAAAGTTAAACGCGCGCTATACTAGGGCTAATTATATTAGAGCTAAATAGGCTACTAAGGCTCTTATAATAACGCTCTCGCTAAGCCTTCTCATAAGGTGCTATAAAAGCTCCTATATAAGATAACTCCTTAATTTATAAATTAACCTTCTAGTAAGGTAAAAGCTATTATTTAAGATAACTCCTTAACTTAAAAGGTCGACCTTCTAGCGAGATAAATATTATTATCTAAGAGATAACTCCTTAACTAAAGAGGACTTTCCTAAGAGGTTCTTATAGCTATAAGTATAAGAAGCTCTATTATTATAAGTAGAGCCTTATGCCTCTCCCTCTTCCTTATCCTTATCCGAAGTCCTAAGTATACTTATAACCTATAATAAATCCTTAATTATATTAATACTAGACCTTATATATAAATATACTAAACCTAAGCGAGGTATACCCTTTAGTATGAATAATATATAAGGGATTACTAGAGAGTTTAGTATTAATATAATTAATAAAACCCGCTCCTTTAGTAACTACTCTATTATATATAGAGAGTATATAGCCTCTAGCCACTGCATAGTGATTTTACCTGCTTAAGTGCAACAGACCTTCTAACTCCGCGCCTCCTAATAATACATAGCCTTCGGTCACGTGATTATAACTCTCCTAACTATAGCTATACTTATATATGCCCTATTAGATAGCCTTATAATCTTTAACTTTATATTAATAATAACGTGGTTTTTAATTATTTAAACTATGAAACTATCGACTTTTCCTCTTATATACTACCCGCGCTACTAATACTACCTCTATTACCGCTTCGTCTGCTAGCTATACCGTCGTTAGCAATGCTCTCTCTATTAGTTAATATAAGCTATACTTACTAATATTCGCCTAGGCTACCTAGGCTACCTCTACCTTAGTAATATAGAGGACCTGCTTAAAGAAGGGCTACTCTATAGGGTATATAATAACCTACTAAACTTCTATTACTAAGTTTACTTACTTAGCCCTAATACTATTACGCCTTATAGAGTCCCCTATAGGGGTATTAAAATAAGCCCTCTTAAGGGCTATATTAATAATACGCTCTCTATATATAGTAGAGTAGTTAATAAAAGAGCGGGTTTTATTAATTATATTAAGGCTAAACTCTCTAGTAACCCCCTCTATATTATTTATACTAAAGAGTATACCTCGCTCGGGCTTAGTATATTTATATATAGGGTCTAGTGCTAATATAATTAAGGATTTATTATAAGTTATAGGTATACCTAGGACTTCGTGGATAAGGATAAGGAAGAGGGAGAGGCATAAGGCCCTGCTTATAGTAGTAAAGCTTCTTATACTTCTAGCTATAAGAACCTCTTAGGAAAGACCTCTTTAGTTAAGGAGTTACCTCTTATATAGTAGTATTTATAATACCTTACTAAAAGGTTAACCTTTTAGGTTAAGGAGTTATCTCATATAGTAGCTTTTATAGCACTTTTAGCACCTTGCTAGAAGGTCGACTTTTTAGGTTAAGGAGTTATCTTATATAGTAGCTTTTACTTTGCTAGAAGGTTTAGCGAGGGTATTACTACGAGAGCCTTAGTAGCCTATTTAGCGCTAATATAATTAGCCCTAGTATAGCGCGTATCCGACTTTATATAAGGGTTTACTTATAAGTAGTAGGAATATATAGGGTTCCTATATTATTTTCCTTAACTAGTAGAGGGTATAAGTTAAAATACCTATATAATATTTCCCGAATTATACCTGCGAACTAAGTGAATTTGTTATAGTCTTTTTGCGAAGGGGCTGCGGCGTAATTCCGAGCTCAATATAGAGAGTATATTATTAATATAGCCCTTAAGAGGGCTTGCTTTAATACCCCTATAGGGAACTCTATAATATACTATTATATTATAATTAAGTAAATAAACTTAGTAGTAGAAGTTTAGTAAGTTATTATATATTTTATAGAGTAGCTCTTCTTTAAGTAGGTCCTCTATATTACTAAGGTAGAGGCGGCTTATTAGGGGAATATTAGTAAGTATAGCTTATATTAAATATTGAGAGCATTACTAACAATAATATAGCTATAAAGGTATTAGCTAACCTACTTAAATAAGAGGACTACTAGC
Organism: Colletotrichum ledebouriae; assembly: GCA_036785755.1. Classification (NCBI taxonomy): domain Eukaryota; kingdom Fungi; phylum Ascomycota; class Sordariomycetes; order Glomerellales; family Glomerellaceae; genus Colletotrichum; species Colletotrichum ledebouriae. The sequence continues at coordinate 7,280 of JAVHLU010002695.1, forward strand.
AGATAATGTAGTAATAGAGGTAATATTAGTAGCGCGGGTAGTCCGCGAGAGGATATGTTAATAGTTTTATAGTCTGCCTATACTTAAATAATTAATAACCACGTTATTATTAATATAAAGTTAAAGATCGTGAGGCTATGTAGAGGGGTATGTATAAGTATAGCTATAGTTAAGACAGGTAGTTAGTAACTCATAAATTATATATAAAGTTATTAATAGTATATACTTATTATTACTATACTATAATATACTACTATACTATAATATACTATTAATTATATATATATATTTATACCTATATCCTATAGCTAAGTATTCTTCCTATACTTAACTATCTTTAGAAGAGTATCCTTATATTTAGTCTCTATAGACTCCTCTATTTATATAAAGTATATTATAAAGTTATTCTAAGCTATCTAGTAGTTATTTAAGCTTATAAAAACGTAGTTAACTTATTCTAGAACTTTCTAGCCCTCTTTCATAAACTTCGTTTTAAGTATATCTATTTTATTCTTACTATTTAGTGATATTAATAATCCTTTATTCTTAGGGTTATAATTAGAGTAATTATGCTATATAATATTAGCGCGCTTATTACTAAAATAACTATAGCTCTATTAATCCTTCTTAGGCTCTATCTTTATATCTCTCTTAGATAACCTATCTACTACTTAAGGTATAAGTATAGCCTTTATCCTATTAGTTATATAAGCCTTAATCTATAGGTCTACTATAAGTACTTTAAATAACCTAAAAGCGCTTTTATAGTATTTTAATTATTAGTATATAACCTAGTCATAATATTAGTTCTCTACTCCTTAAATAAATTCTTAAATTATATCTTTAACTATATATTAATATCCATATTAGAATTTATTAAACTTTAATATATATTTTCCTAGTTTACTTTCTAAGCTTGAGCATTAACTTCGGAATTATACTATAGCCCCTTCATAAAAAAACTATAATAAACTCACCTAGTTTATAAGTATAATTTAGAAAATACTATATAGGTATTTTACGCTATACCCTCTACTAGTAGCCTCTAGCTACTATATAGTGATTTTACCTACTTAAGTATAATAAACCTTCTAACTCCGCGCCTCCTAATAATATATAGCCTTCGGTTATGTGATCCTCTCCTAACTATAGCTGCACTTATACATAACTATAGCTTTATAATCTTAACTTTATATTAATAATAACGTAGTTTTTAATTATTTAATAGATTATAAAACTATTGACTTTTCCTCTCATATACTACCTATACTATTATCAAATATTACCTCTATTACTACTTTATCTACTAGTCCTCTTATTTAATCGGGTTAGCTAATGCCTCTATAGTAGCTATGCTATTATTAGTAATACTCTCTCTATATTAAAGTGGTTAGTATAAGCTATACTTACTAACGTTTAAGCCCTAAGGGGCTTAGGCTACCTCTACCTTAATAATATAGAGGACTTACTTAAAGAAGGGCTACTCTATAGGATATATAATAACCCGCCTAGCTTTAATTACTAAGTCTGCTTACTTAGCTATGATATAATAATAAATATCCCCTCTAGGGGTATTAATAAGAGCCCTTTTAAGGGCTATACTAATAATATACTCTCGATATATAACGGAGTAGTTAAAGAAGAAGCGGGTTTTATTAATTATATTAATACTAAACTCTCTAGCGACCCCCTATATATTATTAATATTAAAGGGTATACCTCGCATAAGCTTAGCATTTTTATATATAAGGTCTAGTACTAATATAGTTAAGGGATAAGGAAGAGGGAGAGGTATAAAGCCCTATTTATAGTAATAGAGCTTCTTATACTTCTAGCTATAAGAACCTTTTAGGAAAGACCTCTTTAGTTAAGGAGTTATCTCTTATATAGTAGCGTTTATAATACCTTATTAAAAGGTCGACCTTTTAAGTTAAGGAGTTATCTTATATAATAGCTTTTCTAGGTTATAAGAGCCTTAGTAGCCTATTTAGCTCTAATATAATTAGCCCTAGTATAGCGTGCGTCTAACCTTATAATATTTAGAGCGTTTACTTATAGGTAATAGGGATATATAGGGTTCCTATATTATTTTCCTTAACTAGGAGAGGGTATAGGTTAAAATACTTATATAGTATTTGATAAAATTATACTTATAAACTAGGTAAATTTATTATAATCTCTTTATAAAGGGGCTATAGCGTAATTCCGAACTTAATACCCTCTACTAGTTGAGGAAAATAATATAGGAACCCTATATATTCCTACTTAGAAATAAACTCTCTAAATATTATAAAATTAGATATATATTATACTAGGGCTAATTCTATTAGAGCTAAACGGGCTACTAAGGCTCTTATAGCTTAGAAACGCCCTTATTAAATCTTCTAGTAAGGTACTATAAAAGCTACTATATAAGACAACTCCTTAACTTACTTTCTAATAAGGTATTATAAATACTACTATATAAAAATAACTTCTTAACTAAAGAGGTCTTTATAAAGAGGTTCTTATAGCTTAAAGTCTAAAAAGCTTTACTATAAGTAGGGCTTTATACCTCTCTCTCTTTCCTATCTGACTTATAATAAATCCTTAAGAATACTAATATTAAGGTATACCCTTTAAGACTAATAACGCGCAAGAGATTACCAGAGAGTTTAGTATTAATATAATTGATTAAACCCGCTCTTTTATTAATTACTCCGTTATATATAGAGAGTATATTATTAGTATAGCCCTTAAGAGGGCTCTTATTAATACCCTTAGAGGGGATACTTATAATTATATTATAGCTAAGTAAGTAGACTTAGTAGTAATAGCTAGGCGGGTTATTATATACCCTATAGAGTAGCCCTTCTTTAAGTAGGTCCTCTATTCTATTAAAGTAGAGGTAGCCTAGGCCCCTTAGGGGTTAGTAAGTATAGCTTATGCTAACTACTTTAATATAAAGAGAGCGTTACTAATAATAGTATAGCTAGCGAACGAAGTAGTTATAGAGGTAGTATTTAATAGTAGTATAAATAGTATATAAGAGAATAAGTTAATAGTTTCATAGTCTATTAAATAATTAAAAACCACGTTATTATTAATATAAAGTTAAGGATTATAAGGCTATTAACTAACAGGTATATATAAGTATAGCTATAGTTAGGAGAGTTATAATCACATAACTAAAGGCTATATATATTATTAGGAGGCGCGGAGTTAGAAGGTTTATTATACTTAAGTAGGTAAAATTACTATATAGTAGCTAGAGGCTATAAGCTTTACTATATATATTTAGTCTTATAATTAACCTTATCCTATAATACTAGTACTAGTATATATCTATAAAAAGGTCTCTTATATCTTATAGCTACTTTAAATATATAATATAAGTAATAATAGCTTTTTTATAAGGTTATTATATATCTTTACTATTATATAGAGCTCCTTTATATAAGTTAAATTATCCCTAAGAGTTACTTTATATATGATAAGGACTATTTATACTTATATTAACTATAGAATCTAATTTATAAATCCCTTTAAGTAATAATCCTTTAAGAACTTTATTTAAAAGTTCTTAAAGCGGTCTATACCTAGCTTAAGTATAATAATAAGTACCCTACTAATTAATAAGATATTTATTATTATAATATCTAACTAGCTTAATACTTCTTATACTCTCAAGTATAAATAGCTTAGGCTTATTAGAGTACTTATTAGTAGTAGTAATATTATTAGAAATAAAGTATGTTTATAAATATTACTAACTGTAGGTAGCGCTAGGGTTATCTTATATATTTCTTATAAGTATACCTAAAGAGTTTTATACTCCTTAAGCTTTTTCTATTAAGCTAATTATAGCTCTATAACCTTATACTTAAGATGTATAATAGCTATATCCTAAGGCCGTATTATCTCTATATCTTATAGTATAGTTACTATAACTAGGAGTAACTCTATAGGCTTCTTAGAAATATATTAAAGTCTATATAGTATATATATTATATTAAATAATTGTATATTAATAGTTCCGCTATTCTCATAACTATTATAATAAGGAATTTAGATTTATTAAGTTATAATAACATAGTTTATTCGTTAGCTACGTATCTATTCTTATACTTATAATAATGTCTAGTATTTCTTAACTATAATATATTAAATATATTATTAGTTATTACTATTAGGATCTCTTAATAATTTAATATCCTTAGAGTAGGTTTATATATTATAACTAGTCTTAATATCCATATTATAATATCTCTAAGCTAGCTAAGCCCTCTTTAATAAAGCCCCCTCTTTATTTTCTTAAGGTATTAGATATTTATATTCTTATTTCTCTTTTAGTAAACCCTTATAATCCTCTATATTAAGTACTCCTCTAAGCTAGATTATTTTAATTTTAGCTCTCTAGTATTTTATAAGTATTAGATTTATATTCTTAAGTATATAAGGCTAATTAGTTAAAAGGGTATATAAGTATATTATTACTTATATACTCTTTAATAATAACTGAACTATAGTAATAATAAGTATCAATAGGCTTCTTTAATAAATAGAGATCTAACTTATAATAAAGTTAGGTTATAAAATAGTTTATTATAAATTAGAGGGTATTTATAACTACTAAGGTAGTAATGTTAAAAAGTTAGCTATAAGAAGTATAAGTATTTATAAATATATATTAGGCTTCTAGATAATATAATCCAGATTCTATAGTAGATTTCTAGCGCTTATAAATATAGAATTAATGTTTTCCTTATTAAAAACCTTATTATAAGCCTATTAGAAGGTAATAAAGAACTTAGACTTAGTAATATAGCTTTTAGAGGCTTAGATAAAGAGGTTAATTTTATTATTATATATAAAATTACTAATAAGTACTTATTCTTACTAGCTACTAGCTAGGGTCCTACTATATATATAAAGCTTATTAATAAAGAGCTAATAAGAGCTAATAAAAGCTAATAAGAGTAGTATAGATTAAACTAAGCTATATAGACCTATATTTATCTAGACGTAGGATAAATTAGCTAAATCCTTTAAAAGACTAATTAGATTTAAGCTTTTAATATATAGGGGTTTAATAGTAGTAAGAGAGTTTTTTTTCTTAGGTAGGCCTAGCTTCCTAAAAGGTAAAGATTGACCTTCCTAATAGAAGGTATAAAGTTAGATATATACTATAGTAGGGCTAGTATACTTATAAACTAGGTGAATTTGTTATAGTCTTTTTGCAAAGGGGCTGCGGCGTAATTCCGAACTTAATAGAGGACCTGTTTGAAGAAGCGCTACTCTATAGGGTATATAATAACCTACCTAGCTTCTACTACTAAATCTACTTACTTAGCTATAATATAATAATAAGTATCCCCTCTAGGGTATTAATAAGAGCCCTCTTAAGGGCTATACTAATAATATGCTCTTTATATATAATAAAGTAATTAAAAAAGGAGCGGGTTTTATTAATTATATTATTACTAAACTCTCTAGTAAGCTCTTATATATTATTAATATTAAATAGTATACTTCGCATAAGCTTAGCGTTTTTATATATAAAGTTTAATATTAATATAGTTAAGGAATAAGGATAAGGAAGAGGGAGAGGTATAAAGCCCTACTTATAATAGTAGAGCTTTTTATGCTTCTAGCTATAAGAACCTCTTAGGAAAGACCTCTTTAGTTAAGGAGTTACCTCTTATATAGTAGTATTTACCTTACTAGAAGGTCGACCTTTTAGGTTAAGGAGTTATCTTATATAGTAGCTTTTATAGCACCTTAATAGAAGGTTTAGCGAGGGCGTTACTATAAGAGCCTTCGTAGCCTATTTAGCTCTAATATAATTAGCCCTAGTATAGCGCGCGTCTAACTTTATATAAGGGTTTGCTTATAAGTAATAGGAATATATAGGGTTCCTATATTATTTTCCTTAACTAGTAGAGGGTATAGGTTAAAATACCTATATAGTATTTCCCGAATTATACTTACAAACTAGGTAAATTTATTATAGTCTTTTTGCGAAGGGGCTGCGGCGTAATTCCGAACTCAATAAAAAGGTATAATAGTCGAGAGATATTATTATATTAGAAAACACTTTTATTACTTAATAAAAAGAGTTAGCTATATATATTAAACCCTAATTTAATAACAATACTACTAAAAGTAGTAATACTAGTAATAATAATAATAATACTAAGATATCTCCCCTATATCCTAGTAATTAAGTTTGGAATTATACCACAACCCCTTTATAAAAAGACTATAATAAATTCACCTAGTTCGTAAGTATAATTTGGGAAATACTATATAAGTATTTTAACCTATACCCTCTATTAGTTAAGGAAATTAATATAAGAACTCTATATATTCCTACTACTTATAAGTAAACCCTATAAATATTATAAAGTTAGATACGTGCTATACTAGGGCTAATTATATCGGAGCTAAATAGGCTACTAAGGCTCTTATAGTAACGCCCTCGCTGAACCTTCTAGTAAGGTAAAAGCTATTATATAAGATAACTCCTTAACCTAAAAGGATAACCTCCTAGTAAGGTGCTATAAAAGCTATTATATAAGATAACTCCTTAACCTAACAGGTTAACCTTCTAGTAAGGTAAAAGCTACTATATAAGATAACTCCTTAACTAAAGAGATCTTTTCTAAGAGGTTCTTATAGCTAGAAGTATAAGAAGCTCTATAAGCAGGGCCTTATACCTCTCCCTCTTCCTTATCCTTGTTTATAAAGTCCTAGGTATACCTATAACCTATAATAAATCCTTAATTATATTAGTACTAGAACCCGTATATAAAAACGCTAAGCCTGCGCGAGGCACGCCCTTTAATACTAATAAAATATAATAGCTTACTAGAGAGTTTAGTATTAATATAATTAATATAACCTGCTCTTTCTTTAACTACTCTATTATATATATAGAGTATATTATTAATATAGCTCTTAAGAGGGCTCTTATTAATACCCCTAGAGGGGATACTTGCCATTATATTATAGCTAAGTAAGTGGACTTAGTAGCGGAAGCTAGGCAGGTCGTTATATACCCTATAGAGTAGCCCTCCTTCGAGCAGGTCCTCCGCACTATTATAGCAGAGGCTGTATCCTAGTAATAACTCTTTACCGAATCCAACTATTAAGGCTAGTATTAATAACAATAATAATAATAATAATAATAACAATAACAATATAGCTAATAATAATACTAGTAATAACCAGTTATCTAGCGTTCGAGAGGACAACCATAAATTACTATCTAGACACGCTTCGGGTAGTAATTCGGAGAGTACTACTATTAGTAATGATAGTAGAAATAATTCTAAGTTAATAATATAACTCCCCTCTATAATAGAAGAAGCTAAAAAACAATCTAATTAGGTTAAATATAAAGAGAGTGCACTTTTCACCCTTTAAGACGTCCTAGTCTTAAGAGAATACCTAAATTATAAAAATAAAAGTAATAATAATAATAACGCTAAAGCTATTAATATTATAAACCATAATAATTTAACTATAAACAAAGCTTCTTATATATTAGCAGCTACTACTCTTAATACGCTAGCAACCTATAAGCAAGCAATCTACTCTCTATATATAAATAATTAGATTCAAGCTATCCTTATAGAGATAAAATAACTTAAAAATAATAATACTTAGAATATTATATCTAAACCTAGGGTATTTTATCCCCTAGGGGGCCGCTGGGTTTATAAAATAAAACATAATAATAATAATAATAATAATAATAATAATAATAATAATAATAATAATATAAAATGCCCTTTAGGTAGTTTAAGGTTTTAACTAACACGTTAGTATAGATTACCTTAAGACTTTTAACACTACTTATAGGCCTGAAAGCTATAGATTTATATTAATATTTGCTATAAAACATAACTATATATTCAAGTAGTTTGATATTACTACTGCTTTTACTTATGTAAATATTAATAAAGATCCATATATGAGGATACCTACTGGTTTCTTATATAATAAAAATACTAATAAATTAATATATAACTATAATAATAATCCAACGGATAATAGCTTAATATATAAGCTAAATAAAGCCTTATGCAGCTTAAAACAAAGCCCACGCCTATAGTATAAACACCTAGGTTAATATTACTTTAGTATAACTTTGAAGTCTCTCCCTATAATAAGGGAGTATTTATATTAAATAAAAATAACTATAAAGCTATTCTAGGTTGTTATGTTAATAATATGCTTTTAGCTATTCATAATAACAATACTTATAACTATATATATAATAACCTATAAAAGCATTTAAGACTTTAATACTTAGGGGAGCCTAGTATCTTCCTAGGAAATGAAATAATAATAAACCGTATAAATAAATAACTATATATAAAGCAACTAAAGTATATAGAGAAAATACTTAATAAGTATAATAAAACTGAAGTCTATAGTGCTTATACCCCTTTAGATAATAATCTAAAGTTATATAAGAATAATAACTATATAACTGAAGAGGAAATATTATAATATTAATAAGAAATCGGAGCCCTATTATACCTAGCTTTAAAAACAAGGCTAGATATTACTTTAGCGGTTATAACTTATACCCCCTATAGTAATAATTCTCCTAAAGAGCACTTTATAGCTCTTATTAGAAAATAGGGATATATAAGTCAAATTCCTAACTATAGTTTAATATATAACTATAGTGAGGATATACCTAGTAATAATAATATTATTCGATTTATAGATTTATATTAGGTATGAGATCTTAATAATTAAAAATTAACCTCAGCCTATATAATTACTTAGGGTTTATATAATATTATATCCTATTCTTCTTCTAAAAAGAAATAGTAGCCCTATTAAGCTGCGAAGCCAAATATATAGCTTTATCTAATATAGCAAAAGAGGCTCTATATATATA
>JAVHLU010002696.1:0-16168 GCA_036785755.1 Colletotrichum ledebouriae
TATAGGTATTTTAACCTATACCCTCTACTAGTTAAGGAAAATAATATAAGAACCCTATATATTCCTACTACTTATAAGTAAACCCTTATATAAAGTCGGACGCGCGCCGCACTAGGGCTAATTATATCGGAGCCGAACGGGCTACTAAGGCTCTCGTGGCCTGGAAACGCCCTCGCTAAACCTTCTAGCAAGGTGCTGCGAAAGCTACTATACGAGATGACTCCTTAACCCAAAAGGTCGACCTTCTAGCAAGGTGCTGCGAACGCCACTATACGAGAGGTGACTCCTTAACTATTACATATCTTTATACTACCTAAGCTATTAAGGTAAGAAGAGTAGGTTTATTTATAGTATATCTATCTTAAGGACCTTAATATAGCTCTATATCTATTATATAAATATTAACTTTATTAATATAACGTATTACTTACTAATACTACTTAACTAATAAAAATAAGAAATAATAGATAGATAAGGGATCTATAAGTAATATAATAAGTTAATATAATAAGAGTCTTACTATAGGATTATCTATTCTAATAGGATTACTACATTTAAGCTATAGATCTACTCTCTCTATATCTACTCTAATATTCTTTAGAAATACTAAAAGTCTATAATATCTATGCTTATATATATTAGAATATTATAAGACCTTTACTTAAAATACTTAAAATACTTTCTATAATATAAGCACTAGTATTAACTTTATAATTATTAAAGAGGAATTACTTTTAGCCTAGAATTATAACTTCTACCTAAATAAGGGGAATACTTAATACTATTAGTAACTTTATACTAAGGTAATATATTATTTAGTATAGAGTATATAACCTATTAATAAATATAACACAAAATACTAAATTAATATAATAACTTATAGTATAATTATTAATATTACTAAAGGCCTACTTAGAGCTAGAATTACTCTAACTAAAAAGTTTAAAGCAAGAGTATCTATTTCTTTATACCTTATATAATAAAGCATATTATCTATTTAACTTATAGATAGGAGTATAGCTTAAGGATTATTATCTATAACTAGTATAATAATACTATAATAAGTAGCTAAGGTTATTACTAAATAATCTATAATATCTTTACTACTACAATAATAAACTTAGTATTTTAAAGGAAATAATAAAAGAAGATAATACTAAATAATAATATTATTATATTATAAATCTATAAGAGTTATTATAAAGACTAGAGATATAAATCTTTACTTTAACTATACTAAACCTAGTAACTAGAGACCTAGCTATTTAACTCTAAATAAGGAAGACTTATACTTTAGTAAAAGGTTTAACTAAAGACTCTACTAGCTAAAATATTTACTATAGTATTTATTTATCTCCTTAAATATACTATCATTAACTACTATAGTAAACCCCTCTATATTTACCTAAATAATACTATTTTTAAATCTATTTCTTATTATTACTCTATAATAATAATTTATTATAGAACTACTAATTTATATAAATATAAAGCTATTTATTAATACCTATAACTAGGGTTAAATATTTAAATTTAGTAATAAAGCTATAGAAAAGGAGGTAAATAGTAAAATTCTCTTTTATCTTAAAATCTATAAAGCTAATAGCTTTATAGATATAGCTTTATAGTAAGAATTTATATATAACTTTATTAACCTACTGCTTAAATTCTAGAGCTAAGCTACTATAAACATAATATAATAACTCTATAACTACGTTTTAATAGATAATATATATATTATCTATAATTCTCTATAAGTTATAAATTAGCTGAATATAATTATTATAGAGAATAATCTTGGTTAAGGAGTCACCTCTCGTATAGTGGCGTTCGCAGCACCTTTAGCACCTTGCTAGAAGGTCGACCTTTTGGGTTAAGGAGTTATCTCATATAGTAGCTTTCGCAGCACCTTGCTAGAAGGTTTAGCGAGGGCGTTGCCACGAGAGCCTTAGTAGCCCGTTCGGCTCTAATATAATTAGCCCTAGTGCGGCGCGCGTCCGACTTTATATAGTGATATTTAGAGGGTTTATAAGTAGTAGGAACGTATAGGGTTCCTATATTATTTTCCTTAACTAGTAGAGGGTATAGGTTAAAATATCTATATAGTATTTCCCGAATTATACTTACGAACTAGGTAAATTTATTATAGTCTTTTTGCAAAGGGGCTGCAGCGTAATTCCGAACTCAATAGAGAATAACCTTTACTTCTAGAAAATTAAGAAGGCTAAAAAATAAGTAAGCAAAAACACTATATTTATAAAGCTATAGAATAGATTTTACTAAAAGGATTATAGATAGTAATAATAAAAAAGAGTAAGGTTTATAACTTTATATATTAATAATAAGAGAAATATTCCTAATAATAATAAAACTCTATAGCTAGTTAACCTTAATTTAACTCTAAATACTAACCCTACTCTAAATATTTTAAAAACCTAAATTAAACCTAATAATAATATCTATCTATTTATATACTAATTTATAGATCTAACTATTAGTTTCACGCTAAATTGTGGGTTAGTTACACGGGACTTAGGGCTCCCTTTGTATATGTATATTAAAGGCCTTTAAGTTAATATATATCTATATTCTAGAGGTCCCACTTAACTATATAGGTAGTGGTGTTAAACTATATATATACGCTCTGCAATAGGTTATATAATCTTATATATATTTATTAATTATAGTATATATTCTGCTGCTTTATAGATCATAGTATTAGTATAATACTAGTAGTCTTTTGTTTAAGGCTAGATATACTATAACCCACTAAAATATACTTCTATATTACTAATATCTATTATAGGCCTAAAGTAGGTTTAAAATATAGAAAATAGCATAGAGTTATGTACTAATCTTATTCTATATTTAATATAACTAAATCCTCCTTCTCTAAGGCACTAAAGCTGCTTTAGTATACCTAGTGTTATTTATCTAACTCCTTAGCCTTCTCCTCGTAAGTTACCTATCTCTCTATATAAACTATTACTTTATTATTATTAATAAAGTATCTAAGGGTTTGATTTAGAGTACTTTTTATAAAGGTATCTATAGAGTTATTATTACTATTAATCTATTATACCTTATAGATCTATTTCCTTTAATAGAATTACTAAAATATTATAATATTAATTATTAGCTACTTCTCTTTTATAATACTAAGCTTAATAAGATATTTATATAGTAAGTATAAATTAGTATAGATAATTATAAAGATATAAGGTTCCTTAACATAGTTAGTAATTTTCTAAAGTATTATTATAATTATATAGATAAGGTCTATACTAGTAACTATACTATAGACTTTAGAAGGTAGAATACTTTAGGTAACCCTCTTATACTTTATTAAACCAAAGTAAATAGTATTACTATAGATCATAAATATATTATTATATATTATTTTATTAATAAGGATAATAATAAATATAATCTATAATAAGAGGTCTAAATTATTAATAAAAGAGCTATTAATAAAAATAAATAGTTTAGCTTTTATTAAGTTAATAGATATAAATATAAAGCTATAGTTAAGGTTCTCCTTTTACTATTTAAGGCGCTAATTAAGCACCTTTTTATTCTTAGGAGTTAGCACTTAATATTATATTACTATAAATAGATAAAGGTATATCTCTAGTTAGTAAATTAATATAATATACATACCTCTTACTTATTACTAAATATATTACTATTCCTATTTAGTTAAAGCTATTATTAAGTTAATAAGCTTAATCTTTTTTCCTTAACTCTTTTAGTATAAAGTAAAACTACTATTTATATTTAGTATAATAATACTATGATTAAATATTAATAGGTTATTAGGGTTAGGTTATTACTTATTCTTTATAGTAAAACTAGCTTTTATAAGTTTATTATTCTCTTATTTAGAGAAATTTAGTATTAAAAGTCTAATTATATTATTAGTTTATATATTAATAATACTAAAGCTATTAGTAGTAGTTAAGGAGATCAGTAAATATAGGTTAAATAAGGATTAATCTATCTAGATCTTTTCTCTATAATACTTACTATAGATTACCTACTAGTATATTCTAGCTTCTATAATACTATAGAGGGGTTTAATAGTCCTTATAATCTAGTTCTTAGGGTATTTACTTTTAATTTTGCTTAGAAGGTCTGCTAATATTATTTTATTAAGCTCTATTTATAACTAGATATATATCTATAAAGAATCTCTAAGCTATAGAATAAATCCTTTTGCTATAAAGAATAGTACTAAAGTAAGAAATAGTTATTAGCTTGCTCTTTAAATTATTAGTAATTATATAAAGATTAAAGTCTTATTATTATTATTTTAGCCTTCAATAATAAGTTAAGATCTTTTATAGAGTTAGTTAGTTTCTCTTTCTTTCACTTTATAAACTATATAAGATTTAAGGATTTAGGTTTTATTATAAATATTAGCATTATAAAGAATAATTTTAAAAATACTATATTTCTAAAGTATAGTTATCTTAGCTATTATAGAGATAGAGAAAGGTTTTCCTAGTATTATAATAATACCCTCCTTATATAGGTAGACTATAAGGTTATAATCTAAATACTCTTTTATTATTAAGAAGGTTATAGTATTACTAATCTCTTAGCTAAGAGCTTTTATTATATTTATAATAAAAATCGTATTAACTATAGTATCTTCTCCTCTATTTTAGTCTATAAAGTAATTACTTCTATATATTAAACCTATAGTTAGTATTATAATAGCTTCTATATAGTTCTTTAGAGGTCTCTCTCTTTTATACTAAGACTAGATTATTAGTAATATTAATATTAATATTAGCGTAACTTTAACCTTATCTAGCCTTTCTGTTTTTCTAGTATTCTAGTCTAGAAGGTCTAGTAATATATTATTATCATCTCTATTAGTATTATGAATATTACTAATATTATGCTATAGATAGATAACTATTAAATAGATAATTTAAGGTCTATATAAGAGGTTAAGTATATAGATTATATTATTAATACTAAGGAGTTTAAATAGTTCTTACTAGCTCTTTTCTTTATAATAGATATATATTAATAAGAGTAGTAGTAATTATAGAGTTCTATAGATATCTAGTTTATTATAGATAGTAAGTATCTCTAAAACTTAGTATAAAGCCTAGACCTTTTAGAGATTTTCTATTACTTTTTATATAGTAGTTACCTATTTTTAGATTTCTAGAGATAGAGAGGATTTATTAATAAGCTATAGATATACTCTAAAGATAAGTAATATTAATACTAAACCTTTTAGTTCTATAGTATTATTAATAGCTTTTAAAGCTATTTAGAGAACTATTTTATAATCTATATTAAGAAGGTTTTAGTAAATAATATTATAGACTCTTTAAAGGATTATATAATACTTTTTAACCTTATCTATTAAGTTATAAGCCTTAATAGAAACTTTAATAATAGTTATTAATATTAAATAGAGTATAGTATACTACTTAGATAAGCTAAGATTTATATTAATATTAGTAATTACTATATCTAGCTGTTTAAGATAGGTATAGATCTAGTACTATTTAAGTATATTAAGTACTATACCTATTAATAAATTCTATAGAAATCTTTCTATATTAAAGATAGTAATAATATTAATAATATAGAGTATTAGTTTTAAGTTAAGATATATAATATTAATAACTATAGTATAGTCAAAGTTATAGTTATTCTTAAGAGTAAATCTAAAGTAATTTAGAGCTTCTATATTAAGTTAGTAATATTTATAAAACTTTATAAAGTGTTTAAGTATCTATATCTTAACTTAGTAATCTAATTACTATAAAACCTTATATAGTTAGTAAACTAATAGATATCTAAAATATTAATAAAGTTAGTATAACTTAGGTTTTATAAGATTATTTTAGACTAGAGTCTTCTCTATATTTAATAGTAGCTATAGATAGCTCTATTTATAGATAATAGGGATAATTAGGTTTCCTTATTATAAATAGTTCCTTAGATTATTAAGTTAAATACCTAGTTTATCTATATTTATAAAGTATAGAAGAAAAGAAGTATTTACTAATATAATATAAAATATTATTTCTCTAAACAGCATAGAGATAACTATTATTCTTATTAATTTAATTACTCCTCTTAGTCTCAATTTAATACTTACTTCTTTTATAGTAATAAGGTTAATTATAATATTAAGTAAGTTAGTCCTTTTAAATATAATATACTAGTTATAACAAGCTATTAAGAATCCTATAGCTTCTATATCTAGAATAATACTATGGAAAACCTCTAAAGAGTATTTTTTATTAAGTATGAAGATTATAATAGAGATATTATTAGTTATTTATTAAAAAAGGTCATAGTAAATAATTCTATAGTAAATAGATTAGTTAAGAAGATACTTAATAATAATATTCTTATTTACTAAATAAGCTAATTACGTATTTAGGTCTATATATTAAATAAAGAATAAAGTTTACTAGTTATTATTAAACTATTAGTTCTCTAGGCTATCTTATTCTTCTCTAAGTAACTAGAGATATATCTTAATCTCTTTATCCTCTTTATTATTTACTATTAAAGTATTATAACTTTTATTCTTTATTTCTTTATATTAAGTAAGGAATTATTAATAAGCTATTTTAGAAATATCTTAGATCTATAAATTACTTTAGAAATAAGAATATACTTTATCTCTCTCTTTTTATATATAGTTTATTAAATAGTAGTTTATTATTTTATAGATATAGTATCTCTATTTCTAAGGGTTTTATTATTACTTTAAATTATCTTATTTAAGATTCTAGTATAAACTAGAATAGCTAAATTAAGTATTCTAGCCTTAGCTATTATATTTATAATCTATTTAGTTTTACTTAGTATAGAATTAAGGTTATAGAGATAATTAACTATTTATAAATATAACTCTATTACTATTTATAACTTTAAGCTAGTTATAGAGGTTGTTAAACTTTATTATAGAGTTTATAGTAGCTTATTTATACTTCTTAACCTCTTAATAGCCTTAAAGAAGTTAGTTATCTAGAATCTTATTACTTTTATAGATATTACTTAATATAGATTATATCTTTATAAGAGTATTAATTAATAAATCTAGAGCTTTAAGTTTTATTATAAAAAGATTATTACTTATAAATAATATAATAGTAGTAATATTCTATTTAGTAAGATATACTTATTTAAATTTCTCTATTTTAAAGTATTTACTAAGCTTAGTAATAATCTAGTTTAGGTTAAGATAAGGCTAAATTTAATATAATATCTTATAGTATTAATATAATACTTTACTCTTAAATATAGTTAGAAAAGTAAATAGTATTTACTTTTTTGTAAAACTTGCTTTTTTATATCTATCTTAGAAAATATAGATTTTAGCGTTAAAATATCTATATCTTTATTACTATACTTTATCTTATTAATATATAGCTTAGTTAGATTTATAAGTTAGTATATAAGTAAGTTGGTATTATCTTTAGGTCTAATTTAAGTATTAGTAATATTTAGAGTAGGGTTAGTATTTAGAGTTAAATTAAGGTTAACTAGCTATAGAGTTTTAATATTTATAGAGATATTTCTCTTATTATTAGTTTATAAAGATATAGATCTTAGTCTTCTCTTATTATTACTATTTATAATCTCTTTAGTAAAGTTTTGATCTTTCTATAGTTTTATAAATATAGTGTTTTTGCTTACTTATTTCTAAGCTTTTTTAGTAATCTAAAAGTAAAGGTTATTCTCTATAATAATTATAAAGAGTTAATCGATAACTTATAGAAAATTATAGATAGTATATATACTATTTATTATGAAGTAGTTATAGAGTTACTATATAATACTTATAGTAGCTTAGTTCTAGAACTTAAGTAATAGGTTAATAAAGTTATATATAAATTCTTACTATAAAGCTATATCTATAAAGCTATTAGCTTTATAGACTTTAAGGTAAAAGAGGATCTTAGTATTTATCTCCTTCTCTATAGTTTTATTATTAAACTTAAATATCTAACTCTATTTATAGTTATTTATAAACAACTTTATATTAATAAGGATTAGAGATTCTATAATAAGTTATTATTATAGAGTAATAATAAGAAATAGATCTTACTATAGTGTTAATTAGCTAGATATAGAAGGGTTTACTATAGTTATTAATAATATTATATAAAAGGAAATAAATAAATACTATTATAAAGGTTTTTAGCTAGTAGAGCCTTTAGTTAAAGCTTTTATTAAAGTATAAATCTTCCTTATTTAGAATAAAATAGCTTGTTTTCTAGTTACTAGGTTTAGTATAGTTTAAAGTAAGGTTTAATATCTCTAATCTTTATAATAATTCTTATAGATCTATAAAGTAGTATTATTATTATTTAGTATTATCTTTTTCTATTATTTATTTTAGAATACTAGGTTTATTATTATAGTAGTAAGGATATTATAGATTATTTAGTAATAGTTCTAGCTATTTATAGTAGTATTATTATACTAGTTATAGATAATAATCCTTAAGCTATACTTTTATCTATAAATTATATAGAGATATACTTTATTATATAAGATATAAAGAGATAGATACTCTTATTTATATATCTCTTAGTTAGGTTAATCCTAGGTTTAGGTAGGGTTTAATAATATTAATAATTATACTATAAGTTATTATAGTGTTTTAATATCTTTTTACTATATATAGTAATATATAAATTACTATATACTAAATTATATATTACTTTAGTATAAAGTTACTAATAGTATTAGCTTTACTCCCTATATAGATATAAGTTATAGTTTTAGGTTAAAAATAATTTCTCCTTAATAATTATAAAGTTAATAATAGTGCTTATTTTATAGAAGGTAGTTTAGGTATTCTAAGTAAAGGTTTTATAATATTCTAGTATATATAAGTATAGAAATTATAGTTTTTTAGTGGTTTTAAAGAACAGTAAAGTAGATTTAGAGAGAGCAGATCTTAAGTTTAAATATAGTAATTCTACTAAAATAGATAATTTTATAGTAAAACTCTTATTATATTAAAATATTATAATATTTATAGATCTCTTATTTATCTATTACCTCTTATTCGTATTATTTAAGCAGTATTAGTAAGTAATAGGTTATATTAATAAAGTTTTATTTATATAATAGATCTAGAGGTATATTAAGGTCTTTAAGATAGATATACTATACGTAAATTCACCCTTCTTACCTTAATAACCTGGGTAGTATAAAGATAAGTCCCTTATATACTAGATTATAAACTTAGTATAGAAGTTATTACTTTGCCTCTTTAAGTAAAGTTCTTACTAATCTATAGAAGTTAAGTAGTATAATATATAAGGTTAATTACTAATTAGTATTAGTTTTATACTAGATTATAGGTTAGTTATATAGAACTTAGGGCTCCCTTTATACATATATATTAAAAGGCTTTAAGTTAATATATATCTATATTCTAGAAGTTCTACTTAACTATATAGGTAGTGGTGTTAAACTATATATATATGCTCTGCGATAGGTTATATAACCTTATATATATCTATTAATTGCAGCATATATCCTGCTGCCTTGCGGGTTATAGTGTTAGCATAATACTAGCTAAGTTATATATTAATAAAATAAAGTATAGTAATAAGGATATAGATATACTAAAGCTAAAACTTAATACTTTCTAAGATATATATAAAGGAATAAGCTTTATAAAGGAGTAAATACTATTAGCCTTTCTAATTATACTTAAAGATACAGTATTATATTATTACTATAAGATAGTTTGCTACATTTAGCTCTATCTTAATCTAAACTAAATTATTACTAAGCTTAATGAATACTTTAAAATAGAGGCATTTAAATAAATATACGTTACTAAAGAAAATACTACTACCCTTATATTAATTATAAATAATAATCTATCTATAATGAAGCTTAAAGCCTTAAATTTATTAATTAATCTTTTTATAAAGATATAATCTATATTAGGTAATATCTATAAAGGTAATGATACTTTATATAACTAACTTCTTTAAAGCTACTAAGTAGTTAAGAAGTATAAATAAGCTACTATAAACTCTATAATAAAGTTTAAGAATCTCTATAACTAACTTAAAATTATAATTAGTAATATAGGTATTTATAAATAGCCTGTTACTTCTATAACCTTTATACTATACTAAGTAATACTAAATAGATTATAAATATAATAACTAAGACTAGAATAATTAATTTCGCTACTTTAGTCTATATTAAAACTTTAAATAGGATAATTTAAAATAATAATAAGATTCTTAAAAGTAGAAATACTATATCTATTAAGCTCGGAATTACGCCGCAGCCCCTTCGTAAAAAGACTATAACAAATTCACCTAGTTCGCAGGTATAATTTAGGAAATACTATATAGGTATTTTAACCTATACCCTCTACTAGTTAAGGAAAATAATATAGGAACCCTATATATTCTTACTACTCGCAAGCAAACCCTCTAAATATTATAAAGTCGGACGCGCGCTATACTAGGGCTAATTATATTAGAGCTAAATAGGCTACTAAGGCTCTTATAGTAACGCCCTCGCTAAACCTTCTAGTAAGGTAAAAGCTACTATATAAGATAACTCCTTAACCTAAAAAGTCAACCTTCTAATAAGGTGCTAAAAGTGCTATAAATACTACTATATAAGAGGTAACTCCTTAACTAGAGAGGTCTTTCCTAAGAGGTTCTTATAGCTAGAAGCATAAGAAGCTCTACTACGAGTAGGGCCTTATACCTCTCCCTTATCCTTATCCTTATCTAACCTATAATAAATCCTTAACTATATTAGTACTAGACCCTATATATAAATATACTAAGCCTGAGCGAGGTATACCCTTTAGTATAAATAACGCGGAGGGGATCGCTAGAGAGTTTAGCCTTAATATAATTAATAAAACCCGCTCCTTTATTAACTACTCCGCTATATATAGAGAGCATATTATTAATATAGCCCTTAAGAGGGCTTACCTTAATACCCCTATAGGGGACTCTATAAGGTATAATAGCATTAGAGCTAAGTAAGTAAACTTAGTAGTAGAAGTTTAGTAGGTCGTTATATACCCTATAGAGTAGCCCTTCTTCGAGCAGGTCCTCTATATTACTAAAGTAGAGGTAGCCTAGGTAGCGAATATTAGTAAGTATAGCTTATGCTAACTACTTTAATATAGAGAGAGCGTTACTAACAACAGCATAGCTAGCGGACGAAGTAGTAATAGAGGCGGTATTTAATAGCAGCGCGGGTAGTATACGAGAGGAAAAGTTAATAGTTTCGTAGTTTAAATAATTAAAAACCACGTTATTATCGATATAAAGTTAAAGATCGTGAGGCTATCTAGTAGGGTACGTATAAGTATAGCTATAGTTAGGAGAGGATCACGTAACCGAAGGCTATATATTATTAAGAGGCGCGGAGTTAGAAGGTCTATTGCACTTAAGCAGGTAAAATCACTATGCAGTGGCCAGAGGCTATACTATATCTATAAAAGGATAGGCTACTATTTAATAACCTATATATAGAAAAAAAGAAATAAAGTATATTTTTATTTTTAAAGTAATTTATAGATCTAAAATACTTTAAAAATAGCTTATAAATAGTTTCTTACTTAATATAAAGAAACTAAAGAGATTAAGATATATCTCTAGTTATTT
The DNA here is from genome assembly GCA_036785755.1 of Colletotrichum ledebouriae. NCBI lineage: Eukaryota > Fungi > Ascomycota > Sordariomycetes > Glomerellales > Glomerellaceae > Colletotrichum > Colletotrichum ledebouriae. Next base: position 11,658 of record JAVHLU010002696.1, read on the forward strand.
AGAGAACGATAAAATAGCCTAGAGAACTAATAATTTAATAGTAAGTAGTAAACTCTATTCTTTACCTACTTTATAAACCTAAATATATATTTAGCTTATTTAGTAAATAAAAATACTATTATTAAGTACCTACTTAACTAAGCTACTTACTATAAAATTACTTACTATAACCTCTTTAAATAAATAATTAATAACACCTCTATTATAGTCTTTATACTTAAAAAAAGATATTTCTAGAGACCTTCTAGAGTATTAATCTAGATATAGAAGCTATAAGATTTTTAATAGCTAGTTATAATTAGTTTATTATACTTAAAAGAACTAAGTTACTTAATATTATAATTAACTCTATTACTATCAAAAGGGTAAGTATTAAATTTAGGCTAGAAATAGTAATTAAGTTAATAGAAATAATAATTATCTCTATACTTTCTAGAGAAATAATATTCTATAGTGTATTAGTAAATACTACTTTTCTTTTATACCTTATAGATATAAATAAACTAGATATTTAGTTTAATATTTTAAGAAACTATTTATAATAAAAATATCTAATTATTTCTATCATCTATAAATAGAGTTATTTATAGCTATTATTAAATATAGAGAAGACGTTAGCTTAAAATAGCCTTATAGAGACTAAGTTATACTAACTCTATTAATATTTTAGATATCTATTAGTTTACTAACTTTATAGAGTTTTATAGTAATTAGGTTACTAAGTTAAGATATAAATACTTAAGTATTTAATAAGGTTTTCTAAATATTACTAACTTAATATAGAAGCTTCAAATTACTTTAAATTTACTCTTAAAAATAACTATAACTTTAACTATACTATAGTTATTAATATTATCTACCTTAACTTAAGATTAGTACTTTATATTATTAATATTATTACTATCTTTAATATAGAAAGATATCTATAGAATCTGTTAATAAGTATAATACTTAATATACTTAAATAGTACTAGATTTATATCTATCTTAGATCTCTAGATATAGTAATTATTAATATTAATTTTAATTTTAGCTTATCTAAGTAGTATAGTATACTCTATTTAATATTAATTACTATTACTAAAGTCTCTATTATAGCTTATAACTCTATAAGTAAAGTTAAGAAGTATTATATAATCTTTTAAAGGGTTTTAAAAATAATTTAATAAAGCCTTCTTAATATAGATTATAAAATAGTTCTCTAAATCGCTTTAAAGACTATTAATACTACTATAGAGCTAAAAAGCTTAATATTAATATTACTTATCTTTAGAATATATTTATACCTTATTAATAAATCCCCTTTATCTCTAGAAATCTAGAAATAGATAGCTACTATATAATAAGTAATAAAAGAGCTCTAGAAAGTCTAAGCCTTATATTAGGTTTTAGAGATACTTATTATCTATAATAGGCTAGATATCTATAGAACTCTAGAGCTATTACTATTCTTAATAATATATATTTACTATAAAAAGAAGAGTTAGTAAGAACTATTTAAACTCCTTATTATTAATAATAAGATCTATATACTTAACCTTCTATATAGACCTTAAATATTCTATTTAATAGCTATCTATTTATAGTATGATACTAATAATACTAATAATATTAATAATACTAATAGAGATACTAATAATATATTAATAGACCCTCTAGACTAGAATATTAAATAAATAGAAACGCTAGATAATACTAAGGTTATACTAATATTAATATTAATACTATCTATAATTCTATCTTCATATAAGAGAGAGAGACCTCTAAAGAACTATATAGAGGCTATTATATTACTAACTATAGATTTAATATATAGAAGTAATTACTTTATAAGCTAGAATTAAGGAAAATATACTATAATTAATACTATTCTTATTATTAATATAGTAAAAGGCCTTAGCTAAGGGATTAGTAATACTATAACCTTTTTAATAATAAAAGACTATTTAGATTATAATCTTACTATCTATCTATATAAAGAGAGTATTATTATAATATTAAGAAAACCTTTCTCTATCTCTATAATAACTAAGATAATTATGCTTTAGAAATATAGTGCTTTTAAAATTATTTTCTATAATACTGCTATTTATCGAAAGACCTAAATCTTTAAATCTTATATAGTTTATAAAGTTAAAGAAAAAGGAACTAACTAACTTTATAAAAAGTTATAACTTATTATTTAGGATTATAATAATAATAATAAGACTTTAATCTTTATATAATTACTAATAATTTAAAGGGTAAGCTAATAACCACTTCTTATATATTGCAGCACGTTAGAACACCTATTAGAATATATATAAATTTAACCTTATCCTTTTAACTATAAAGTAGTAAATCAGTATACCTAAAGTATATTCTATAGTATAGGTGCTAAGTTATTATTTACTAATAGGGAGATATTATTCCACTAGTATAGATCTATTCTAGATCCTATTCTATAGTGCCTTACTTAAGTATATTAGAACTTAGATTAGTAACACCCACTTAGTAAAGCTAGGATTAGCTATATCTATATAACTTAGGTTATAATATACTCCCTAGTTATAAACTATAACTAAATACTATATATAAAAAGTTATAAGAGCCTAGAAACTTCTGATTATAACTATCTAAACTTATTTTATAAATAAGATTCTCTAATTATAAATACTCTTTTAAAATAAAGAAAATATATTATAAAGAATTATTTAGTAACTAAATTATTATTTTATAGCTATAAGTATTATTATTTATTTAGGAAGGTATAGCTAGATTTAATTTAAGGTTACTCCTTCTATCTAAGATATTAAAAAACCTTCTTTAGTACTATTTAAGTTAGTATACTGCCTACAGCTTTTTATAAATTTCTAAGTAGCTTATTTACTCTTACTTTCTCTCTCTAAAACCTATATTATAACTATGTATTAACCTAAATATCTATATAATAACTATATATATATTATATTCTAATTTTAATAATTATTTTAATTATAGCTGTTATGCATATAGGTGCAGGGTAAGTGGGAGGAAGTTGTCTATTATAGCAGAAAAGGAGTGGCTATAGAGGAGGGTCTATATATAGAGCCTTATGGAGTGGGTATAGTGCTTAGAGACGCGCGGGGTGCGTGGGTAGCGCTGAGAGCTCTGGGCTATATAATATACCCCCCTAGAAATAGTAGAGCAGGCTAGCAGAGCAGTCTCTGTAAAGGTAGTTCTGAATAGAAGAGAAGCTATCTATAACAGAGTATATATAATACTTATAGTATGTAGTAAGATATTAGTAATATAGAAAAGGCTGTTTCTAGTTATTACTAAAGAGGCTTATTAAGTATATAAGCCTAGTAAATATATATTATACTAGTCTATAGGCCTCTGGCCACTGCATAGTGATTTTACCTACTCAAGTGCAATAGACCTTCTAACTCCGCGCCTCCTAATAATATATAGCCTTCGGTCACGTGATTATAACTTTCCTAACTATAGCTATACTTATACATGCCTATAGCCTCACGATCTTTAACTTTATATTAATAATAACATAGTTTTTAATTATTTAATAGACTACGAAACTATTAATTTTTCCTCTCGTATACTACCTGCACTACTAATACCGCCTCTATTACCGCTTCGTCCGCTAGAAGTCGTTACTATCTTTACTATGCTATTATTAGTAACGCTCTCTCTATATTAAAGTAGTTAGTATAAGCTATACTTACTAACCCCTAAGAGGCCTAGGCTACCTCTGCCTTAATAGTATAGAAGACCTGCTTAAAGAAGGGCTACTCTATAGGGTATATAACGACCCACCTAGCTTCTACTACTAAGTCTACTTACTTAGCTATAATATAATAGTAAGTATCCCCTCTAGGGGTATTAATAAGAGCCCTCTTAAGGGCTATATTAATAATATACTCTCTATATATAATAGAGTAGTTAAAAAAGGAGCGGGTTTTATTAATTATATTAATACTAAACTCTCTAGTAAGCTCTCGCGCGTTATTAGTATTAAAGGGCGTGCTTCGCGCAGGCTTAGCGGTTTTATATATAGGGTCTAGTGTTAATATAGTTAAGGATTTATTATAAGTTATAGGGATAAGGATAAGGAAGAGGGAGAGGTATAAAGCCCTGCTCATAGTAGCAGAGCTTCTTATGCTTCTAGCTATAAGAACCTCTTAGGAAAGACCTCTTTAGTTAAGGAGTTACCTCTTATATAGTAGTATTTATAGCACCTTTAGCACCTTACTAGAAGGTCGACCTTTTAGGTTAAGGAGTTATCTCATATAGTAGCTTTTCTAGGCTACGAGAGCCTTAGTAGCCCGTTAGGCTCCGATATAATTAGCCCTAGTGCAGCGCGCGTCCGACTTTATAATATTTAGAGGGTTTGTAAGTAGTAGGAATATATAGGGTTCCTATATTATTTTCCTTAACTAGTAGAGGGTATAGGTTAAAATATCTATATAGTATTTCCCGAATTATACTTGCGAACTAGGTGAATTTATTATAGTCTTTTTGCGAAGGGGCTGCGG
>JAVHLU010002697.1:0-16152 GCA_036785755.1 Colletotrichum ledebouriae
TTACTCTCTAGGGGAGGAGGGCGCGCCCCTCTACCCCTAGCTTTACTCTTACTTTTAGTAGCGCGCGCTTTCTTAAGGGCTATAGCCTAACTAATCTTCTTTTTAAGAGGTATTTATAAATATATTAATATATTATAATAGCTTTAAGATTATTACGCGTTATAAGCGCACGCGTATGCATATAATAAGGTTATTATTAGGACTAAAGTTAAGTATATATATAGTTATTATATTATATATAGGGAAGAGTTAAGAAGGTAGGAGGGTAGCTAGGTTATTTTATTTAGAATTAATATAATAGTAGCTACCCTACTTAAGCTAATAAGAGATAATAGGTTCTATTACTATTAGTAAGAGTTAGTAAATAAAGGGTATTATAATAATAATAATAATAGTTATAAAAGTAGAAAACTACGACTATTTATACTTCGCCTATACCTAATATAAATAACTTTACTTTATTATCTCTTTTATTAATAAGCTTATTAATAGGTTATTTATTAATATATCGCTTTATATTTAAGTATTTTAAGGGATATTACGTAGTTAGGCGCTTTTCTAGCTATAGCTATATCTAGGGGGGTATATTATAATACCTTTAGTATTACCCGTTCCTAGCGTAGTATATAACTAATATTAGCTCTAGAGCAACCTTTTTCTAGGGGTTATTCCTCTAACCGTGGTTATAAGCGACCACGTTATAGCTACTCTCGTTATAATAGATCAAGCTCTTTAGTAACTATAAATATGGCCCTATAGGACGTTTCTTAATATATTCCGTGAACCTAGCGGTTATATGATTAGGTGTCTGTTTTATTACCGGTACCCTTGTGATGGCGCTCACCTTCGGCCCAGACGTCACTAAAGGCAGCATTTTCTCCGCTGAACGGAATTGGAAAATTTTAGAAACATGCCGGTTGAGATTGTTAACGACGGTGCTATATGCCTCAATGATCCTCTTTATCTCTTCGGGGTGAGTGGCGTTTCTCAGAAAAGTCGAGGTGGTGGCGCAGAGCCCGCGTTGTCGAGTAGGTTCGAGTACACCAGCAGACGGACCATTGACATGGAGTCATCAGGTTCATTTAGGATATCAGATAAGACAAACACACGCGGCTTGACGAAAGATTCGTTGAGCGTGTTTGGAGTCGAATTGAACCTGGCGCCGCACTGGATCGATTCAGCTCCGACATGTTGAACGACCACTGGAGCCCAGAAAAAAACCAGAGTGTAGAACAGATAGCGAAGTCCGGCCATAATTGCTGCTTCGCAATATTTTTCGAGGTCGAGGAGAGCAACAATAGAGGGCGCAATGATATGAGCAGTAGTGTACGGAGGATGGACTATTTGTACTAGTATTTCTACGAGAGTTGAAGCGTGGCATGATTTTCATCAACATGGAACCAAAGGCCATGGGCTTGCCTTTGTAATGAAAGTGGAAATTATTACCTCCATAATACTACTTAATCTTTATTCTCCACGCATGCGCCAAGCAAGAATTCGCACAACTCAGGCGTATAGACAAGAAAGAAACGTTATTGGAACCACATACCGAGTGGTGTGCCGTTGTGACCCAGCTCCTTTTTGCTCTGGGCACTGCGGGTAGATGTAGCCGAACGTGATCGAAAGGGGCAACACTGTTGGGAACCCCTCATCGTCCCAGTTCTTTTGTCTGTTTTCATATAGAAGACTTGCTGAAACGAAAGAAGCGAGCAAGGTTGTGTGTGGAAACTGGTTCCACCACCGCCAGTTCTTGCACTGCAATCTGAACGTGCGTACGACTACCTCAATAGGAAGTAGGTCGGCAAAGAATGTCTGACAGTGGCCTGATATCCTGCGTTGGGAAGCTGAGAGCGGTCTCATTTCCCTAGACTGCAAGGAAGCCGCATCTCACGCTGAGTGACGTTACATTGATCGCCTGTCCACGAGGTTTCTGGGCTGTCCCGCTGGAAATCCCGCAAAGCTCCTGGCGTGATATGCGGCTTCATATCTAATAAACTGGCTTACAGGTGGGAGCTGAAAGTATTACATTCATCTAGACAACCCAGACAGCTGAGGAAGCTTGCTCAACTTCGCAGCACAAGTGAAATTATATTTGTTCGCTTGACGTTCGCATCTCAGAAGGCGTATGGCAGCGACTTCATCAGCGGCCTGCACACTGGTTCAAAATCAATTAGATAAGAAATCAGCAAGATTCGCTGCCATTATGTCCCAGGTAAACAGAATTGAGAGGCACGGGTTTTGCTGCTTTCATAGTCGCGCACTCGGTTCGGTGTAGCCCATCGGTGTAGCCCATCGGTGTAGAAGCTGGAGAACCATCGGCTCTGCATCCAGACTGGGATAATGGGCCGTGCTTTGTGCCTCGGCTCTTTATTCAACCAGTGGAGCTGATGTTAGTCAGCGAACGGGGCTCTTGTGAGAAGAATGGAATTCTCTATGGAAAGAGTTTCTGATGGCCAAATCCAGGCCTGAACTCGAAGTAAATCCCGATCGCAAGGTGGAACACAATGGCCGAGATCAAGGCAGATGTCAGCGGCGTCCCTTCGCGGGGACCGCGAGTCATATACCTGTCTTTGTACAACGCCCTTTTCGCAGGTCTTTGGGCGTCAATCTTCATCAGCGCCGTGACGAGCATTCCCAATGGCAAGCTCGAGGTTTTCAAGGCGACGGAGCCTCGGGCTCGATGGGTTCAAACTCTCACGCTAATTGAAGTTGTGCATGCTGCTGTTGGTAAGTGCCTGCGGAATACCGGTCACCTCAGGGAGTCAAGTTGAGGAAAAATTACGCCTGACAGAAACGCCAACATCTAGGTCTAGTCAAGTCACCCGTTGGCACAACTGCACTTCAAGTAGTTGCACGTACTATCATTGTCTGGATGGTGTGGTTCAGCTTCCCAGACAGCTCAGCTTCTTCTAATGCCTACCTCGCTCTTGTGCTGGCATGGTCCATTGCTGATACCGTCCGATACGCATATCTAGCGTTGAACCTCCATGGGAAAGCCTCCAGTAGCCTTGTCTGGTTGCGGTAAGTTACTCCCATGATCAAGAACCGTGAACGTTGCGGATCGAGGACCTGATATTGGCTTGGCCTAGATATACACTATTTTATCCCCTGTACCCAGTTGGAATCGCGTCTGAATGGTGGCTTCTGTACAAAGCTATAGAACCCGGCGGCCGAATTAGTGTTGCAATACCGCCTATATTTTACTTCTGCTTATGCTTGTACATTCCAGGTAAAGTTGACATTCGGATCAGTCTCTTGACACCTTGGAGCCAACTAACATGATTCAAGGATCCTACACGATGTACACTTACATGATCAAGCAGAGGAAGAAAACCCTCGCGAAGCTGGGCAAAACGAAATAAACCCGCTGCCAACAGAGTCTGCTGAGCTGCGTTCACAGCTTCACGGTCTGTTTTTTTAACAGAGATCTCGACCGGTTAGTCGCGTATTGCCGTAACAGTTATCGGATAGTTGCGAGCCATTGCACAACGTTATGCAAACAGTGACCGACTAAATATAAAGAGATTTGGATAACCGAAGGAATGTGAATCAATAGTACGCCTTGACTAGCATCTTGACTCGGGAACTTGAGTAGTTGAACTCTTTCCGCTAAGTAAGGTGTTTCTGACACTGGCCCCCTACTTTCAACGGAGAAGGTGTCACAAGTTCTTGCATGAATCAGGGGCAGAGGTGAAGGGCTGATGTCCCCCGCAGTAAGACTTCCAGGATTTACACAATCCGATGCAAACTCCGCCATTTATTGGTTATAAGGTCATGTGGACTGTACACCCGAAGTTTGTATAACTAATAAACTGGATTTGCGCTGAATCTTATTGAAAAGAAAGATTCCTTGATGTTACGATAAACTTGTTTATTCACTTGAAGATCTTCTGGCACCTAGTAGCCTCCCGTCTCCGATGATCACCATGATCCTAACCGGCCCTAGCCCCACGGTCAAGTCGGCATTGAAACTTACCCGAAATGCCCGGAACAACACTCTCGCCGCGCATAGCATGCGTTCATCGATATAATTACTTCTGTTTTCCATCTTCCATCATGCCCCTTGGACTATAGCAAGTACGCTCGTCCAAAATATCTTCTCTTCCTTCTCAAAGACCAATATGGGCTCTCTCCCGAACAAATCCGCAACCCTTCTCAGGTTTGTCCATTCTGATGTTCGGAGGCGGAATCGCTGGACTCGGGTTTGCCATTGAAGGGTATCGGAAGGGCCATGATATTCCGGTCATTGATAGACGGTCAAACTTCAATGACTATGGTAGGTCGGAACACTGCTCCTGAAGTTATGCCGTCAATTTTGTTCGAAACCAATTGGACACTACCTAGATTATATCATCGGAATTGGAGACTCTGTGCTGCACTCCATGAAACATTGGCCTGGGTTCCTTGACGCTTGTGATCAAACGCCGTTTCCCTGATCATATGATGCGTACAAGTTCGATGGTAGCATCATCGACAAGCTGGGGGAAGGCTTGGGAATGAGTCGATCGGAGTTCCAGTCCCTCTTGCATCACTACGTGCTGCGTATTGCGATCCCAGTCCGCTACTCTGCCAAGGCGATCGACTACTTCGAGACAGATAAGCTTGCTAGGCTGAGCTGGAGAGCGGGGAGAGGATTACTGCAGACGTCACGGTCGCTGCTCATGGTATTGGATCTCGATCTTAGCAGTCGATTGCGGGTACCAAGGAGCAACCCATTAGATCGGGCTTTGCCCTGTTTCGAAGCACGTTCCCGGTCGAGTTGGCGATGGAGAACCCATTGATAGCGGAGGCAATTGGCGATGTTGAATGTTGCAGTCGTGTTTTCTTCGGCCCTGGTCCACATTTGGTGCTGGGTAAAACTCCCAAGGACATGATCCGGATGTTTACGCTAAGTTACGATCTGAATCGTCTCAGGTTGACAGTTTTGGGCGTTCAGATATGACTACGGAAACTAACTGGTTTAGGATGATGGCAATGCAGCGGAAGATTGGGCGAAGCCTGCCGACCCAAGGGATGCGCCTCCTTACGTAGAGTGCTGGGCACCATGGCCACAGGAACTCATCAACTCCCTACGTCAGCAAGTGTTGCAACAATGGTCCTGGAAGATGCGATCTCTCTTGCGGCTCTGCTTTATCGAAGCGCAAAGAAGGATGCGCCTCTGGCTTTGAGTATACAAAACAAGCTTAGGTTTGTCTCGAGCATCCCCAACACGCCCTATCTCATATCCGACAACTGATGTTTGGTCCACATATTTGAACGGGTTACGTGTGCCCAAAAGATGGGTTTCAAAACCGAGAGAATTTCCATACTACCGATTGGGATGCCGCGGCGAAGAATTCCTCCTCAATCCTCAAGCAGGCAGACAGCTGGGTTTCTCAGCATGATCCTGAGAAGTATGCGTATGATGCGTATGACGAGTGTGCCACTTATGTTCTCGGCGGGAAGCCATTCGAAAATACGAACAGTTCCCCTGAACACACATTAAAGCCTTGGACAGTAAGTGAACTCTTGGATTACGCTGAGAGAAGGGAAAAAGTTACGGACTACGGGGACTGGCCATAATCAGCGACCGTCATTTTTCTTCACTGCTTACATTAAAAGTCAGGGAAACCATTGCAATAAGTCATATAAATATAGGGAGCACTTCAAGGATATATATCCACAAAAATCAAAGTCATTTTCTTAGATGCGTCTTATCGTTGAAAGACGCACACAACTTCTGGGGCGCATTACGGCAAGAGCTGCGGAAGTCACTCCGACGAAGTCATCACTACCTTCCGAGCCGCTGCGACGTCCAAGTCTCATTGGTCTTGGTCGCAGGGTCGAGGAGGCAACTGCGGACGGGTGAAACAATCATTCGTAACATACGGCGTCAACGGGTTGCTACCTTGGATCGCGAAGTCATTAACAGAGCAGTAGCACGTGGTAGGTGTGGCTCACAAATGGAAGGCGACACTGGCATGGCTGCCATATCGCTGTGCTCTCTGCCATTCCCTACTTTCGCAGTCTGCAACTTACATCCCGGCACCATCCTCACCCATGGTAACCTCTCCATCTTCCTTGCTCCCATTCAGGTCCCATCAACTCCGCAGCCCACAACACCAGTATTCCTATCTCAAGCAAAGCCATAATGTCTGACTCAAGCACCTGTCAGTATTCCCACATTGGGGGGACTACCACCGAACTCCTCGACCGTTTTGCCGTCTCCGAGCTTTGCAAAGGATGGCCAGTCTACCGTGATGCGAGCGAATGGGCAAACTATCGTTCCATCTTCTCTGAAGACGCCTACGTCTGGACAAGTTCGTTTGCCGGGCTCTTATATATCTGCTGATTTTAAATTCGCAAGGGCTGACGTCCTTTTCTAGCCTGGAGTGGCATGCAGTCGATTGAAAGCTTCATTCGCTTGTCAATCGCGGGAAAGAAATCTGGAGACTCCATAATGCATCGAGAATGCGGTACCATGGTCGAGCTCAACCCCCGAACGAACCGTGCCATTGGAAAAATGAAGGCCACCATCACCCAACGTTTCAAGCACCCTGAAGGTTTCGAGTACGATGTCGACTGTGACTGCCGATTCATGTTCTTCTACGAGAAGATTAGTCCAGACGATCGTCATGATTGGAAGGCTGTGTTCGTCAAGCTGGTTTACGAAAAGGACAAGATTGTTCCCGTTGATGGGACAGCAAGGATGCCGCATTTTCCGGAGGAACTACTGGTCAAGCATCCTCTGGGATACAGATATCTCGGCGCGGCTCAGAAAACTCTGGGGTATGAGATTGATGTCAACCTCGTCACAGGGAATGACACTTCGTCTCTTTACCGCAGCATGGAAAGGTGGTTGCAGGAGCCGGCTCTCTCTCGTTCGTTTCGGCCAGAGTAATTACTGATGGCATGAGCTTAGACGACACATCCGGTCCCTAGAATCGACTCAGATTGTATGCTCACTGTCTCTCCTTCTTTGTTGTCGTCGTCTGTTTCTGATATTCGTGGTGAGACTGTTATTGTCATTGGTGTGGTCCACGGTGTCTAGACTGACTCTCAATTTCATTTCGTTGCTCTACTCTACAACGCTACTCTATGACAAACCAACTGCATGGTACAGCAGATTGCTCACAACTTAGACGTTACTGACGTGTCGCAGCCGCACTCATCTATACCGTCGCCTGTGGCCTTCTTGGCCTCCACCAATGTGCTCTGGTTGAACTTTTGCTCGCTTGGGGGGACATCCAGAGCTGGGTTATTGTCGAAGAAGTTCACAGGCTTCAAATGTACCTTGAGAATCTCAACCGGCATTACAGGGAAGTCCTCAATTCTCGGCACGTGGTTGATGCCAAACTGGACCCACACCACAATATCAGATTCGGGGGTGAGCGTCTCGTTGCGCCCAGCCCACGTCCTCACACCCGTACCCCCACGAGATTGGTTTGTATACCACCCGCCTGCGTACAGCTCCCGATCGCGATGCGTGGTGACGTAGATGTTATGGTCGGCAAATTCGGCACGTTTGTGATTGTAGCTTTCTTCGTCGCCCATCAATTTCTGGAAAGGAGGTGCCATGATCTTGTAAGCGACCGGCTTCCCGTTCACTGGGTTGATCGAGTTCGGGTTCGTAATCTTGAAGTTGCGGTTGGACTCGACATCAAGATCAAGGCCGGCAGTCTTTTCCACAGGCTTCTCAATGACTTGGTACCCGATACCATGAGGGTTCCAGCTGGGATCTCTTGGCATACGGTGTGCCTCCTGGTAGATAAGTTGATTGGTGTGACCATCGATCATCGGGTCAACTCGAAGAGAGAAGATGTGCTGATGGTGACCGGCGAGAACACCGGGATGGACGACGGTACCAAAAGGTACCCCGACCTTGTCCAATTCGTGGTCGATGGGTTGTGTTGACAGGATGCCCGTGGCACGGACTTCGTAAGTCACCTCTCCGGCTTGGTTGAAGAGGAACATCAAGATGTACTCGTAATTGGAGACAGTGATGATGGAATGGAGTACAAGCTCTCGAGACCTAACCACTGCGGCACGCGCGGTACGATAGTTTGTGTGCTTCCAGCCAATTCCCGCATCTTGCTCGTGGATGCAGATGCAGTTGTTCTTGACCTCAGGCTGGCCTTTTTCATCTGAGATGACGCCACTGAGGTACTGAATGGCCCCAGGCAATCACAACCAAGTTGAAGGTCGTTGGCAGTAGCACCAGCTCCAGCATCTCCCAGGTCGAAGGCAGTCTTCTTGAAGAAGGGATGCCTCGGGTCCGCGTATGGAACGTTCATATCGGACAGGCTGAGTCTGTAGAAAAGTGGGCGACCATCGTACTTTACGTTATAGAGAACCATGCCCTCGCGCTGGTTGAAACCTGTGCGTTGATGTTCAGGAATCAGGTTAGCCAGGTATTCTTGGAGTAGATTGAGAAGATGCTGTCGTGATGCGCCACTTTTGCGGCTCATCCTATTCGCCACAGATGCGAAGTCGTAAACTCACCAATGAAGAAGCTCCACTTCTGCCACTCAAGAACATTTCCGGTTTCACCGACTGGTGTTACCGCAAAGCTGGGCCCATCGGGCTAACTGACGCGCAGAGGCTTGAGGTCTTTTCGCAGGTTCTGGCTTTCCGGGATGTACTCGCTGGGAGGCTTGGGCTGATACGGGCTGATAGGCTTGACGGTATTGTCGGCACCGGTCGGCATGACATCGATGCGAACTATTTTGTACTCGGTGCACTCGATGACTGGTGATATGGGCAGAGGGAATGCGTAGTGGTTCGAGTCGGCCTCCGAAGAGTTATTCGGGTCTCTCATATAGAGGAAAACTTGGTACAGGCGTTGATCGTCACCGATACCGTCGGTTCCTAGGTACCGTTAACTCTAGTCAAAGCTTGCGTCTGGAATCGCCTTGCCATAGATCCACGGGTCTGCGCAGACGACGGTGCCCTCTGGCAGCTCGAGCTTCTCGATTTCGGCTAGAACTTTGGGATCTTCGAGAGCAATCCTCTCGACTATCTAAGCCTCGTTATTACAAACTAGTATAGTACAGAGTAATAGAGTTAGTATAGTTAGGTATATCTAAGGTTAAATATTCTTCTCTAGCCCTCTAACTATTAGATAAGGGCTAGAGGACTTATATAGGGGTTACCTAGTACCTCCCTATAGCTCCTAACTCCTATAGACTTCCCTAACTTAGCTTATTAAGCCTTTTTTTTTATAATATTATCCTAGCTTATAATATAATCCCCCCCCTCTAAGCTAGTTTACTCTTAGACTAGTTTACTTTATAGTTATCTAGAGGGTACTTAGTACCTCCTTATTAGATTTTATAACCTCTTAGTTTCTATAGGTCTAGAATTTAATATCCCTTATTCTAATTATATAACTCTTCTTAAAATAGCTAGGTTATTTAGAGGAATAATTAACTAGTAATAAGGTACTTATCCTCTACCCTAGCTACTCTTATAGCTCTTATACTTAGATAATAAGCAACTTTATAGCTTAGAGGAGTAATAAGCTAGTAATAAAGTATATTTATACTCTAATTACTCTTATAGCTTTATTAGATAGGTTTAGAATTACTTAGTAGTTATTTAAATAGCTATAGCTAAGTTCCCTTATAAGAGTTACTCCTTCCTTTATAAGGCTATATTAAAATATATTATTATTTAGGCTTAATTTAGAATTATTATATTTTCTACTTATTATTATATTTTTAATACCTTTATAAGAGTAATAAAGACGTTCTCCCTCTAGAGATAAAAAAGGTTTTTATTATAATATAAGGGGTTACTAGTAGTTATTTAGTAGTTATTTAATACCTCCTTATACTTAGTAAAATTAGTTAAAGCTAAATAATATAATAATCTAGAGATTATCCTCCTTTTAGTTATATAAAAGCTTAGTTTTAATATTAAGTTAAAAATATATAAATATTATTCAAAATTTCGCTCTATTAAAATCTCTCCTTCTTACTCCTTTAGATTTATAATATTAATATTATTACTAATAACTTACTATTAGCCCCCTATTCCCCTATTAATAACTTTATCTTAATTACTATATAAGAAATCTATTATTATATCTTCTACTACTACTAATACCCCTAATACTACCCCCTACCCCGCTACTACGCTAGATACTACTAGTATCCCTATAATAAGTAAGCTCTAGGTATGCTCCTATTACTACTACCTCTTAGCATAAGTAAAATAAGAGCTACCTATAGATATAAATACTAAGCTTAAGCTCTTTATAAGCTTAATTATATACTTTAAGAGTAATAGTAAATATATAGTCCTTAGCTAGTACTTAGCTAATACTTATTTAATATTTTACTAGCTTTAGGCTCTAAATTACTTATTAATTTATAGATTTATTACTAATTTATTTATTTTTTAAGTACTTCTATTAAATATAAGTATTATATTAAAATAGGTAATAAAAAGGCTTATATTAATATAAGTTTTACTTATTATTTTCTAGTTCTTAGTTACTAACTTCTTATAGCCTACTTATTATATAATAGGCGCTACTAATAAGCTTAAGTACTTAATAAATAAAAGCTATTCTAAGCTTAATATTTAAGTATAGTATACTAAGAATAAGGTAGGTTATCTAATACCTCCTTAATACTTTACTATTAGTCTCTAATTATATATAGGAGGAGATCCTCGCTACTTAGCTTATAATTAAGAAAGCTCTCTAAGCTAAGAAGAATAAAGCTAATATTATACTTAAGAAGTATAAAGCTAAGGGGGTAGAGATCTCTATAAAACTAGAGGATTACTAAGTAAGTATTTTAGAGGAGGCTATTACTTACTAATAATATCTTACTAAAGAAGCTAAGAAGTAGACTAAGTTATTATATAAGTAGTATAAGGAGCTTACTTATTACTATATAATAATAGAGTAGCTAGCCTAGAAGTAGCTAGTAATATAAGAGGTATAAGCTAAGCGCGCTAAGGATTTACTTAACTCCTATAATAAAGTTATAAGTTTATTTAAGCCTTATTAATACCTCCCTAGTACTTTACTAGTTAATATTTCTAACTTAAAATAAAATTATAAGGCTTTAGCTATTATATTTATTATAAGGGGAGATAATAATAATAATAATAATACTAAGGGCGCTAGCGCCTAGTAGACTTAAAATTGTTAAGAGTACCCTTAGTAAGCTATTAATAACCTCTAGGTAGTAATTAGTTACTTTTAGGTATTTTTCTAATCTCTTTTTACTTTATTAAGGGCTTTTAAGCTAGTAAATTAAGATACCTAGCTAGTATACCCGATTTCTACCTCGCGATTATAATGCTTTTACTTATAATTAGGCTTTATAATCGCTTTATAAGTCTATTAATATATTATATTACAGCTCCTATAAATTATCTAGTTTACTATAGCTCTTCTATTTAATAAGGTACTAATAGTTATATCTAGGGCCCCTATAGGTAATAATATAGTTTACTATATAGATATTATTATTATTATTAATTAGGATATCTCGTAGTAAAATAGCTAAGTTAAAAAAGGGTTCTAATTATATAAGCGCGAATATATTATAGATTTAGTATTTTCTATCTATCTATAGCTTATATACCTATCCCCTATTAATTACCTATTAGATCCTAAATAGGCCTAAATACTTATTAGAAAGTTTATAAGAGGGCTATCTCTACTTAATATTTTTAGTTAAAAGTAGGACGAGGTCTCCTATAGTAAAAATAATAAGGGTTCTCCTCTAATTATAAAACTTATTTTATATTTTATTATACTTCTAAAGTAAGTTAGTAATAGCTAACCTCTAGGTAAATAAGCTATAGATTCTCTTATATACTACTAGGACTAAAACCTTTAACTAAGGTTTAATATTATTAGGTCTATAAGGGGAATATCCTATTAGTAGTTTAGTAGGTAATATCTTAGTAGCTTTATAGTAAGAGTTATTATAAATAAATTAGGCTAGGTTAAGCTATATTACCTAGTTATCCTAGTTAATATTATAGAAAGTCCTTAAAAAGTACTTAATACTCTAGTTCTAGCGTTTTATTTAGCTATTAGTTTAGGAATAGAAAGTAGTATTAATCTTCCTCTTAATAACTAGTAGGTAGTATACTTTAGACTAGAAGTTACTAGTAAATAGCGATCCCTAATTAGATATAATAGCTTCTAGGAGCCTAAATATAAGGAAGAAATATTTAGTTAGTAGCGTAGCTAACTTATTAGTAATAAGTAACTCCCTAGTAGGGATATATAGGGAGTAGTTTATAAATTAATTAATAATAATAAGAATATTATTATAAGGCTTATTTTTAATTATAAGTAATAATAGTAATTTAATAATAAAGTTAATTAATATTTACTTAAAGGGCCTAGTAAGTATTAATAGGGGCGTAGGTTTACTATATAGGAGGTAGTATTTTAGTTTTATATACTAGTATATTATATATATCCTAATATATTCCTTTATATTAGTCTTCTATACGTTCTAGAAAAACGATTTTCTAATCCTCTTTAGTATCTTAGTAACCCCTTAGTAACCTCTAGATAGTTTATTATAAAATACTTTAAAGACTTTATTATAAAGTAAGTAGTTATTAGGGATATATAAGCCTTCTTAATATCTTAGGATACTAGAGTTATTTAATAACTACCTTATACCTTATTATTCCTACTCCTTATTAATATAAAAGGGGTCCTTCTATTAAGCCTCCTTAACCTATTCCTAGAGCAGGGGTATAAGTTATTCTAGCGAGGTATTTAATAATTAGGTATCTTATTACTACCTAGTACCTACCCTCTAAATAATAGCTTTATTAAAATATTATAAAAAGTCTTATAAGAGTAAGTCCTTAGTTTTATTAATCTCTATATTACCTAGGGTATAGTTAGATCTCTATAAGAAGCTATTAGCTAGGTTATAGTAACCTAGCTTATATTTAATTTTAAAGTTAAATATTAATAAGTCCTATAATAGCTAAGCCTAGTAGCTACTAAGCGTCTTCTTATTAGCGAGGTACTGAGATAGGATAGGATAACTGTGGCTACGCAAATAGAAGGACCCTAATAAAAAGAGCGTGATACGTTGTGTGTGTATTGTGTATGTATTAGGGAAGAACTACTCTAAGGGCGCGCGCGCGCGCGGGCGTATATATACGCGCAGGCTTACATAATCCCAGCTTTCCTACTGCGCGCAAGGTAGGTAGCCCCACCACTGCGCCTATCACAATCCTCCCCAAAGCTAGGAACATAGAAGCTAAAAAAAAAAAGAGCTCCGTAGGAAAAAAAAAAATCTATAGTTAAACCTATAACCTCTATAATAGTAACTATAACAGCGTATAGACTTATACCCCTATACTATAGGTCCTCCCTATAACTCATACCCTTCATAGCGAGTGCGTAGTAATATAGCGTATAGTGCGGTGTAGACCTTCTTCGTTAGGTAGGTCTACGTGGCGGCGGTAGTGGCGGGTAGTAGTGGGCGTAATAGTCGGATTTTTTTCAGCCCTGCGGAGGGTAGGCTTCAGCAGGCTTCAGCAGGTGGCGGCAGGTGGCGGCAGCAGTGGGCGCGGTGGGCGTGGTAGGCAGCAGCGGGCGCAAAAAGAACGTAATAATAACTACAGCAATTAGCCTAAAATAGCGTATTAGCGGCGCTATAAATAGTGCGAAAGTAGGCGTGTAATAAGGCGTAATAATAGTTATAATTAAGGGCGTAATTAAGTAGTTAATTATAAGCGCGCGCGATTATAAAAAAAAGAAGGGAAATAAGGGAGACTTAAATACATAGCCTTAATAAAAAGAGTAATAATATAGCTATAGTTACCCTAACCGCTATAGTATCTAGTTCTTTTAGGATCTATTAATAAGGATAGCTACTCTCTAAGACGCCTTTAAGGGCGTATAAAAAGAACGGATCCGCCTCTAGGTACTATTAAGATAGGATAGGATAACTATAGCTATATAAATAGAAAGACCCTAATAAAAGAGCGTGATACGTTATATATATATTATATATCTATTCGGGAAGAACTACTCTAAGGGCGCGCGCGCGCGCGGGCGTATATATACGCGCAGGCTTATATAATCCTAGCTTTCCTACTGCGCGCAAGGTGGGTAGCCCCACTACTGCGCCCATCATAGTACTAGTAACCTAAGTAATTTATAATAAATTAGATATAATACTAGGAGTAAAGTAAATAGTACTACTATCTTACTATTACCTCCCTAATAGCTAGTAGCTCTACCTCTAGTATATTATATTATAATTACGCGCCCTTAAGTTTTTATAATATAAATACTACTAGTTTCTATATATCTCCCTCTAGCTAGCTTAATATTACCCCTATTATAAAGTCTAATATATTAGTTTTAACCTGAATTAGGAGTATAAGCTTAAAGTAATATAAAATAGGTACTTCTATAAATAAAGCGCGGAGCTAATAGAAAGTAGCTAGTACCTCCCTAGTTATTACTAGCTACCCCTTAGCTAAGTTAGTAAGTTAGTTAGTAAGGGGCCTATAGAATCTTAAGTAATTCTTAATAAATCTCCTATAGAACCTTATAAATCCTAGAAACTACTAGATCTCTCGTATTATAATAAGTATTAGCTACTTAGTAATTACTTAGACCCTCTCCTATTCTATAATAATCCTATCTACTAAGATTATAAACCTAAGGAAGTTAATCTCTTCCTTATAGAGTTTGTACTTATTAGGGTTTATATAGAGGCTATTAGCTTCTAACTAGGTAAGTACCTATCTTATTACTTCTATATAGGAGTTTATATTATTAGTAAATATTGAGATATTATCTAAATATATAATATAAATAATATTAACTAGGCCTAAAAGTAACTTATTAAGAAATATCTAGAAGGTAGTAGGTATATTAATAAGCCTAAATAATATAATATAGTATTTATAATAGCTATATTATATATAGAATACTATCTTCTACTCGTCTCCCTCTCTAACCCTTACCTAATAGTAAGTATTTTTAAGGTTAAGTTTTATAAAATACTTTGCTTAGGATAGTTAATTAAGGATTTTATTAATTAGAGGGAGAGAGGTATAGTTCTTAGTAATTACTTAGTTAAATCCTTAGTAGTTTATATATAATCTTAACTTACTTCCTTTCTTTAGGATAAACAGGATTAGTACCCCTATTAGACTTATTAATAAGCAAATCTACCCCTTTTATAAAGCCTTATAGATATAGTCTTTTAACTCCTCTAACTTCTTCTTAGCTAATAAGTAGATAGGTTTAAATAGGGGCTTAGTACTAGGCTCTAGATTAATAAGGTAGCTCCTAGTAGTTCTAAACTCTAGTATAGTTCCTACTAGGTTAATATTAAATACTTTCTTAAAGTCCTAGTATTTTAGGGGGATATTTATTTTAGTCTTAGGCTCCTTAGTATCCTCTAGTTAACTAGTAGTTAATATCTAATAGACTTATAGTACCCCTATAAATACTACTCTTATTTTATTTTTAATATATTTAAGTTCCTTCTTAGTTATAATAAAGTAAATACTCTTCTTATATAGGGGAAAGGTTTAGCCTAACTCCCTCTAGTTAAGGTTAGAGTACTCTATTATATACTAAGGGATCCCTAGGATAGTATTATAATTATTATTATTACTAATCTTAAAATTATATGAAGCTATCTACTAGATACCTATATTATTAGTTATTTAAGTTACTAACTTCTATATATTATAATTAGGTCCCTTAGATACCTATATTCCCCTTATAGGTTCTACCTTATTAGCCTCTAGTTAGGTATTAGTTATAATCCTCTAGTTTATAATATTCTTATTAGCTTTATAATTAATAAGTATAGTACTAGTCTTCTAGCTACTTATAACTCAGACCTATATTATTAATTTAATATAATATAGCTAGTTACTACCTTATTAAATTATATATATTATTACTTAGTCCTCCTCTAGTTATTTACTAGGGTAGGGTTTCCCTTTATAGTAGGGGTAGCTATATTTCTTAGAATATAGATACCTTAGCGCAATATAGCCCTTTTTCTTATAACTATTAAGCTCGGAATTACGCCGCAGCCCCTTCGCAAAAAGACTATAATAAATTCACCTAGTTCGCAGGCATAATTCAGGAAATACTATATAGGTATTTTAACCTATACCCTCTACTAGTTAAGGAAA
>JAVHLU010002698.1:0-16139 GCA_036785755.1 Colletotrichum ledebouriae
ACCTTTTAGGTTAAGGAGTTATCTTATATAGTAGCTTTTACCTTACTAGAAGGTTTAGCGAGGGCGTTACTATAAGAGCCTTAGTAGCCTATTTAGCTCTAATATAATTAGCCCTAGTATAGCGCGCATCCGACTTTATATAGTAATATTTAGAGGGTTTGCTTGCGAGTAGTAGGAACGTATAGGGTTCCTATATTATTTTCCTTAACTAGTAGAAGGTATAGGTTAAAATACCTATATAGTATTTCCCGAATTATGCTTACAAACTAGGTGAATTTGTTATAGTCTTTTTATAAAGGGGCTGCGGTGTAATTCCGGACTCAATAGCTTATATAAGTAATATATTAATTTACTCTAATAAAATAAAAGAAAACTATAAGGGGAAGGTCTAGGAGGTCCTCTAGAGGCTAGTAAGTACTAGGCTAAACCTTAAACCTGCGAAATATAGGTTCTTAATAAAAAGTATTAAGTATATAGGGTTTATTATAACTATAAGAGAGGGTCTCTCTTATAACCCTAAGAAACTCTAGGTAATTATTAAGTAGCTACCTCCTACCTCCTTAAAGGGGGTCTAGAGCTTCCTAGGGTTTATAAACTATTACAATATATTTATACTAAGCTATAGGGATAATATTAAACCGCTTATATTACTTATTAAAAAGAATATAATATTTTAACAGGGGGATAATTAGGAATTAATACCGAACGCGCTCAGCGCAGTTATTCCGCTCAAGGGCGTCCAACGCGTTTAATGCGTTAAACGTACCTAAACGTATTAACCCTTATAAAAGGGCTTATCGCCTTTAAGGAAAAAACCTTCGAAATTTATAGAATTTCTACCTATATTTTTCACCTACTATATAAACTATATTAATTAGTAGTATAACCTTAATAGTTAGCTATATCCCCTTATAACTAAGGATATCTCTTATAATTAAGGAAGGTACTTAACTATATGGATAGCTAACCCCGTTAAGTTTATACGAAGTAGTATCTTAGTAGTTAATACCTATAGGTATTATATATTATTAAAAGCCTCTAAACTCCCCCTTTCCCTTAACTAGGAAATATTAATAAGAGATATTAACCTTTTATTATTTCCCTTAACTAGGAGATATCCCTAAGAGATATTAAACCCCGAAGATTTCCTTAACTAAGGAATATCCTAAAGAGATAATAAACCTCTAATAATAATACCCTATAAGCTACTTTCTAATTATAAGGTTAAAGAAGGTCTCGAGTCTAACCTTTTAAAACCTATTAACTATTTAACTATTATAAACTTTATAATAGCGCTTAAGTAATACCTAGATAAGTTCTACGCGCTACTTACCTAGACTAAGTATACCCTTTTTAGGTTAGTAATAAAAGCGAGTATTATAGTTATTACTCGCGAGAACTTTAAATAGTATTTAGCGAACTACTATAGATATATTTAAAAGTTAATATTATATAGGGAAGTATATAAAACTACTTAATATATTTAAGATAAGGTCCTATAGGCGTAGATAACTAACCTATAACTATTTACTAATATTATTAGGTAGTAATATTACCTTACTCTCCCTTATTATAATTAATATATTAAGATAGAGACTAAATAGGGCTAGACTCTAGACCTAACGCTCCCTTTTAAAGAGAATAAAGAGAGGGGAGGCTATAAGACCCTAAGAGCTAAAGCTATAAATAAGCTAGATATCTTAAAACCCGTATTTAAACTCAATATAATAATAATTCCTAAAGCTTTCTTAGCACTCCTACTAACTCTAGAGGAATATTATAAGTTTAGATAAAGTTTTATAAATAGTTTATAACTCCTACCTCTTAAACCTATATTAAAGGATATAATTACTATATTAATACTAGAGCTAAGCCTAAATACTTTCTATATATTATTTAAAGAAAGTAAAGATATATTAACTACTTTATTCCTAACCTAAGGAAAAGGAATAGGTAGCCTTCTTATACCTAAGCTAAGTAACTTATAAAGTTACCCTAGTACTTATAGCTAGGGTAAGTAATATAATAAGATAGGCGCCTAGGAACTAGAAGCTAGTCTATTAAACCTTAATAAAAGTAAAGGATATAATTAGAATATTAAATATATAAAGAACGCTCCTCTACTACTACTACTACTTATACTACCTAGAGATCCTAGTAATAGAGGTAATAATAGCGACCCCGAGGGCTAAAATAGTAGAGGAGGTAGCCCTAGCTATAGTAATAGTAATAGCTAAGGTAATTAACGCCCTTAACTACTAGCTAGGCTAAGAGATACTATTAAACTATTATCTAACCCCGATAGGTTCTTAGTTAGCTATAACCTTCTTATATTCCTTCTCTCTATAGATAAAGAAGGAGTAGCACGGGTAATAGCTAGAACGTTAGTTATAGAACCTAGGCGTAGTACTCCTCGATTTAAGACTAATATAATTAAGTTATTTAATCTACCTCTATATAATAACGAAGTTAAAGATATACGTATTAATAGTAGTTTAAGGACTATTTACTAAAATATATATCGTTTTATTAATACTATTAATAGCTATATCGAGTTAGATAATAAGAACCTAGCTATAGCTACTCTTAACCTATATTAAACCTTACTAAGGTATACCTCGGACTAGTACTATACTAATCTAATACTTAATAAGAAGGCGGAACTTAAGGACCCTAACTATAGGTTAGACCGTTAGAAAGAGTTTTTACTTAAATATTTTTATTTACTATATAAAATTACTAAAGTATATTTAACTAAGGAGAGGTATACTCTATGCGATATATATGCCTAATATAATATTTAATATTAGATAACTAAGGTTACTTAATTATATAAGGATACTAAAGAGAGCGAATCTAAGGTATTAACTATTACCTATAATAAGATAGATATAGAACTAGTTATTAGTATTCCTTAGCTAACTAGTAATACGAATTATAATAAGTTTATTATAAGCTTATAGAAGATAGTCCCTAGCTAGTATTAAATAGTTACTAAAGGATCCTAGCGAGTATTAGTCTAACTATCTATTAAGGCGACCCGTGCGGGAACCTTAGCGATGCGATTATTACTAAAAGAGACCTTAAAGGTAGGCTATACTATAGCTACTTATTACCTATATTATATAAACCTAAAAGAGACTATATGTAGCTTATTACTATAAAGACTTATAAAGCAAGCTACTAATATAGCTACTAAACCCTTATTATCCGCTCGCAAGGAAATTTAGTTTAACTAATAATAAAGGCCTAAATACTAATATAAATAGCCTAGTTAATACGTTTAGTATCCTTAACTACCTAGTTACCCTTTAGCTTACATAACTAAGAGCACTAGTCGCGAGCAAGCGGAAGAGGAAGTATATACTTTATTGAGTTCGGAATTACGCCGCAGCCCCTTCGCAAAAAGACTATAACAAATTCACCTAGTTCGGAGGTATAATTTGGGAAATACTATATAAGTATTTTAACCTATACCCTCTACTAGTTAAGGAAAATAATATAAGAACCCTATATATTCCTACTACTCGCAAGCAAACCCTCTAAATATTACTATATAAAGTTAGACGCACGCCGCACTAGGGCTAATTATATCGGAGCTAAATAAGCTATTAAGGCTCTCGTAGTAACGCCCTCGCTAAACCTTCTAATAAGGTGCTATAAAAGCTACTATATAAGATAACTTCTTAACCTAAAAGGTTAGCCTTCTAGTAAGGTACTAAAGGTGCTATAAACGCTACTATATAAGAGGTAACTCCTTAACTAAAGAGGTCTTTCCTAAGAGGTTCTTATAGCTAGAAGCATAAGAAGCTCTACTATTACGAGTAGGGCCTTATACCTCTCCCTCTTCTTTATCCCTATAACCTATAATAAATCCTTAATTATATTAATACTAGACCCTATATATAAAAACGCTAAGCCTACGCGAGGCACGCCCTTTAATACTAATAACGCGCGAGAGCTTACTAGAGAGTTTAGTATTAATATAATTAATAAAACCTGCTCCTTTTTTAACTACTCTATTATATATAGAGAGCGTATTATTAATATAGCCCTTAAGAGGGCTCTTATTAATACCCCTAGAGGGGATACTTATTATTATATTATAGCTAAGTAAGTAGACTTAGTAATAGAAGCTAGGCAGGTTATTATATACCCTATAGAGCAGCCCTTATTCGAGCAGGTCCTCTATACTATTAAGGTAGAGGCAGCCTAGGCCCCTTAGGGGTCGGTAAGTATAGCCTGCGCTAACTGCTTTAATATAGAGAGAGCGTTGCTAACAATAGCATAGCTATGAAGGCGTTAGCTAACCTAATCAAATAAGAGGATAAAGATAGTAACGACTTTTACCTAGCGGACGAAGCGGTAATAGAGGCGGTATTAGCAGCGCGGGTAGTGCGCGAGAGGAAAGGTTAATAGTTTCGTAGTCTATTAAATAATTAAAAACCACGTTATTATTAATATAAAGTTAAAGATCGTAAGGCTATGTAATATAACGGGCACGTATAAGTGCAGCTATAGTTAGGAAAGTTATAATCATATAACCGAAGGCTATGTATTATTAGGAGGCGCGGAGTTAGAAGGTCTGTTGCACTTAAGCAGGTAAAATTACTATGCAGTGGCTAGAGGCTGTATATACCTTATTAGATAAGGGCGACTTTAACTATATCTAGTATATTAAGGCTAGCGAGGATTTAGACTTATACGAAGAAGACTTAGTTATTAGTACTAATAACGAGGATAACTAAGAGTAATAAGAAGACGATCCTAAGTATATTAACCTAGTTACTTAACCTGCTTATTACTATTAATACCCTCTAGATTATATCCCTAGATATAAGGATAAGTACCTTATTTTTAATATTAACTCCTTCTAAAATTCGCTCCTTAAGGATCCCGGAATCTGCTTATGCGAAACTTACTTTTATAACACTAAGCTATATACTAACTTCAAGGGTATCTTCTCGCATTAGACCCTTCTATCCCCTTAGCTAAATATAACGCTTATTAATTCTATTAAGCTATAGTAATATATAGTTATACGTTTATACCGCTATATATACGCTAAGATTATTATCTAGGGCTATCGCAACGGACTGCTAATTATAATCTATATTAATACTAGCGCAGACTGCTTAGTTATAAGCGAAGCCTGCTTATAATAGTTCTATACCCTCTTAAGAGAACCTAAGGTATTTAAGCTCTAAGGCGTGGGAAGCCTTAAGACTATTACTTAGGTAACCTTTGCAATTCTTATATAAAGATAACAACCTAATAGCTATATAATAACTACTAAGCTCTATATAAGTATATAGCTTATCCTATATTTAGATACTAGTTTACTTATAAGGTAAGACTTTAATATACCTAATAGGCTCGACGTTCTAAACTTAGAATTATATATCTAAATCGCATCCTATAATAATATTCGAATTCCCTCTTAGATCTATTTAAAAGTCCCTTTAAAAGTCTATAATATATATACTATAAGAAATATAACTATTACGCTATATAATCGCTCTGCTTTTTAAATTAATATATTATTAGTAAAATAGAGTCCCTTCTATTTAGCCTAAAGTATAGAGGGTATATATATATATATATAAGTAATTTACTACTTATTCCTATTATTAATAACGCTCCTTACCTATTAAAGATTAAACGAGGCACTAAGCTTAGAACCCTAGCGCCCTTTAAGTCTAATAGATACCTTAAACTAAAGACTTGCGATTAACTATAAATAGCCTTTTTAATATTATTATATAAGGATCTAATATATTACGCTATTTTTAGCCTTTCTAATTACAAGCTTATAATACTCGCTTAGCTACTAGAACTATTAGTTAATAAATAAGTAGAAATCTCTAACCTAACTAGCAAGGAAGCGCTCGCTAACTATAGCGTAACTAATAATAATATAACACTAAATAGTAGAGATATCTATAAGGGGAATATTAACCTAAATAGTAAGATAAGTATAACTAAGCCTAAAAACTTACTAGTAGTTATTACTAAGGAAGGTATATATATCTATAACTAAGACGCTAAAGCTATATAACGCCTTAAAGAGGTTATCTCGTATTACCCTGCTATCTAGAAGGACTAAGGACTAATTAACCTTCTAGAAGATTAATACCTTAAGGTTAAATTTATTAAAGAATAGTAGAATATAAACGTTAGATAATAACCTTATCCTATTAGTAAAGAAGATAAGAAACTTATTAATAAAACTTTAAATAAGCTCTATACTTAAAACTATATAAAATAGGGTAACTCTAGACCTATATTATTTAGAGCCCCTATATTTGCTATATAGCGAATTATAAATAGTAAGTATAAAGGTTATATAGTTATAGACCTACGTGCTCTTAATAAAGCTATAATCCCTAATATATACCCTATACTATTATAATAAGATATTATTAAACGCCTTTACAATAAACTATAGATTATTATAGTTAACGCTCGATCCTTCTTCTATTAATTTCTTATTAAGAAGGAATATTAAGATCGATTTATTATAATTAGCTACTAGGGATAAGAATACTTAAAAGTAGTACTTATAGGATTCCGCAATTCGCCTGCTTACGCTTAACGCGTTATAGATAGACTCCTATGACTATATAAGGAATATACCTACGCGTTTATTAATAATAATATTATTACCTTAAAGGACCTTAATACCTACCTTAAGTACCTTAATATAATTCTTAAACTCTTTATAGATATTAGACTCTCGCTTTTAGTAAAGAAGTTATTCGTTAGATATCCTTCTATTAAGCTACTTAGCTTAATTATTAACGCCTTTAGACTATTAAATACTTAAGACCGTATTAATACTATTAAGAAGATTAAGTACCCCTATAACCTCCGCTAGCTTAAATACTAGATAGTATAACTAGTTTTCTATAATATATAATACTATACTATAGTTATTATATTTAACCGCTCTAATAGTATAAAACTATATTATTAGCTAAAGCTTAAGCTTAAGGGAAGGATAAAGGCGCTATAAGAAAGCTCTTCTATTAAAAGATAAGTTTTAAACCTATACTAGAAGAAGTAGCTAGCTTTAATAATATTAAGGATACCTTAATAGTAGATAACGCCTTATTCTATTATAACCCTAATAAGTAGTTATTTATATAGCTTAACTTATTAAAGGAATATAAATACTCCGCGCTGATCTTCTAGCTAGCTAACTATATTAAATAGAAACCTTACGACCCTATTAAGCGTACTAATATATATCTAATTACTTATATTAGTAAAGCCCTTAACTAAGCTAAATAGAAGTATTAGCTTACTAAACTTAAAGTTACTTACTTAGTATAGGTAGTAAAGAAGTATTAGCTAATACTACGTTTATCTAGACGAGACCCTATAATAGTACTTACTAACTATTTAGTAATATATAATATTATTAAATAAACGTCGCTATAGTTAGAGGATAAGACGAGGTCTAACTTATAACTTATATTATTATTAGAATATCTTAGCTAGTTCTCCCTAGTATATTATTATATCCCTAGAACGTTAATATATTATTATACCTACTAATAATAGAAATCCCTATTAAAGATATTAGGGAACTTAATAAGATATAGGATAATATACTAATAGGTATTAACTTTATAATAGAAATATCTCTTAATAATAACTTTAAAGCTAAGCTTATCTAATTATATACTAACTCTAAGTCCTAGAGTAGAGTATATAAGATACTCTATTAAAAGGTAGATAATATAGACCTTAACTTCGTTATATATAATAGTCTTCTTTACTATATTAACCCCTATACTAATAAACGAAGGCTCTACGTCCTAAAAGAGTTAGTAACGCCTCTTATTAAAAAAGCTTATAATAACTACTATTACCTTAGTAAGGAATAGATATAGAGAGCTATTAATAAACACTTTTATATACCACGTCTTAAACGATAAGCTAATAATTATATAGCTAACTACTTATAATATAGAACTATAAATATAGAATATTAACTACCGCTTAGCGCGATATAGCTAATATTAATACTAGCTATTCCCTTCTATATAATTGCTATAGACTTTATTATTAGACTTCCCGAAATACCTTTATAGTATTTAGGCTACGAAGTAGAGAACTTCCTACTTCTTAATATAGTACTTACTATAACTAATACGTTCTCTAAAGTAACTCTTCTTATGCTAGGTTACTTAATATATACTACTAAGATCTAGGGATACCTCCTTCTTTATAACCTCTAGCGTAATAACTAGGGAATACTAAAAGCTATTATATCTAATTATAACAAAAAGTTCCTTTTAAAGTTTTAAACCGCACTATAGGCTAAATTATATACTAAATTGAGATTCTTAATAGTATATTATCTATAAACCGAAGGTATTTTAGAATATAAAAATCAAACCGTCGAACTAGCTATTTATTACTTTCTTAACCTCGTTAATAACAACTAGGTAATATTACTACTAAGCTTTTAATATAACCTTAATAACGCCTACCTATAAGTTATTAGTTATTTACTAAACTAAATCCTATATAGTAAAAATACTAATAATATGTTAAATATCTTAGGTAATACTAACCCTAAAATAAACCATGAGGTCTTCTAGGAGGAGTCGAAAATTTTAACTATAGTAGCCTAGCTATATATAAAGGAATAGTATAATAAAAGATATCGTTTTATTACTTTTAAGCTAGGCGACTAGGTATACCTTAAGATAGGATTAGGATATTATCTACTAGGACGACTAAACCTAAAGTATAACTACTAGCGTATTCCGTTTAAGGTCCTTAAACGCGTTAGTAAGTTAATATACTACCTCGATATTCTACCTAATATAAATATTTACCTAGTTATATCTATTATTTAACTTATACTAGTACTAGCCCCTAGTAGTAACCTATTTAACTATTAAGATAACTACTAAGGCCTAGTTAATATTTAGGAAGATAATAATATTTATTAGCTTAAAGCATATAAGTATTTTAAGATTAAAAGTATTCTTAAGAAGTAAACCCTCGCGCGAGGAAAGGTATTGAGCTCGGAATTACGCCGCAGCCCCTTTGCAAAAAGACTATAACAAATTCACCTAGTTCGTAGGCATAATTCGGGAAATACTATATAGGTATTTTAACCTATACCCTCTACTAGTT
Source organism: Colletotrichum ledebouriae (assembly GCA_036785755.1). NCBI lineage: Eukaryota > Fungi > Ascomycota > Sordariomycetes > Glomerellales > Glomerellaceae > Colletotrichum > Colletotrichum ledebouriae. Next base: position 9,157 of record JAVHLU010002698.1, read on the forward strand.
AAGGAAAATAATATAGGAACCCTATATATTCCTACTACTCGCAAGCAAACCCTCTAAATATCACTATATAAAGTTAGATATGCGCTGCACTAGGGCTAATTATATTAGAGCTGAACGGGATACTGAGGCTCTCGTGGCCTAGAAAAGCTACTATATGAGATAACTTCTTAACCTAAAAGGTTAACCTTCTAGTAAGGTACTAAAGGTAAATACTACTATATAAGAGGTAACTCCTTAACTAAAGAGGTCTTTCCTAAGAGGTTCTTATAGCTAGAAGCATAAGAAGCTCTATAAATAGGGCCTTATACCTCTCCCTCTTCCTTATCCCTTAACTATATTAATACTAGACCTTATATATAAAAACGCTAAGCCTGCGCGAGGTATACTTTTTAATACTAATAATATATAAGAGCTTGCTAGAGAGTTTAGTATTAATACGATTAATAAAACCCGCTCCTTTTTTAATTACTCTATTATATATAGAGAGTATATTATTAATATAGCCCTTAAGAGGGCTCTTATTAATACCCCTAGAGGGGATACTTATTATTATATTATAGCTAAGTAAGCGGATTTAGTAGTAAAAGCTAGGCGGGTTATTATATACCCTATAGAGTAGCCCTTTTTTAAGCAGGTCCTCCGCACCATTAAGGTAGAGGCGGCCTAGGCCCCTTAAGGCTTAAACGTTAGTAAGTATAGCTTATGCTAACTGCTTTAATATAGAGAGAGCGTTACTAACGATAGCATAGCGAAGGCGTTAGCTAACCTAATTAAATAAGAGGACTAGCGGACGAAGCGGTGATAGAGGCGGTATTAGCAGCGCGGGTGGTGCGCGAGAGGAAACGTTAATAGTTTCGTAGTTTAAATAATTAAAAACTATGTTATTATTAATATAAAGTTTAAGATCGTGAGGCTATTTAGTGGGGTATGTATAAGTGCGGCTGTGGTTAGGAAAGGTAGTTAGTAATTACGATCACGTAACCGAAGGCTATGTATTATTAGGAGGCGCGGAGTTAGAAGGTCTATTGCACTTGAGTAGGTAAAATCACTATGCAGTGGCCAGAGGCCGCGAGGAAAGGTATAATATCTAGTTAAATAAAAAGGTTACCTACTAATATATACTATTTAGATAGATAAAGATACTATAAATATAAATAAACTTATTACTATATTTAAAAGCAAGGAATAAGAGATAGAATAGCTCTATAGATAAGTATAAGCTTGAAGACCTATCTAGTAGGGTATTAAACTAGTATTAGAGCCTAGTAAAAGACTACTAAGGCGCTTAAGAGGAAGGCCTTATAAGAACCTAGTAGAATAATATATTATATATTATAAATAAAGAACGCGTTACTTAAAGCGCTTTAAATAGATAAGTAGACTATAAAGAGTATTATAACTAAGGCCTTATTATAAAATAAAGACGTTTAGCGCGCTTAGCGTATCTAAGAACCTTACCCGAATAATAGTAATATTTATATCTATCCTATTAGTAAAGATAACTACGCCTATTATGCCTTCTCTCTCAAACTCCTTCTACCCTTAGCACTATAAAAACCTTTATAAATATAACTACCCTCCTCACTAGAAGGTTAATCCCTGCTCTTATTTAACTAATAAGAAGAATTAGCGCTTAAGTATATATATATAAAATAAATTTATATAACTAAGTAACCCTACTAGTTATCACTACTACCTTTGCCCGCTTAGTATTAAGCGTATTTTTCCCTCTATATATATATATCGCTAAAGAGCGTTAATACCTTTAACCCTATTACTATACTATTATTATACTTATATATCTCCCTTTATTACTATTATCCTTATCTAGACATCGAGGAATCTTACTAACGCTCTATATCGTTACGCGCTTAGCGCTACTAGAGTAACCTATATTATATATACCTAGGTATTACTTTACTATAAACGGATAACGCTCTAAATACGAAGATACTAAGTATATTACTCTTAACTATATTCGCTACTACTTACCTAATATTAAGATCCCTTATAATAAGCCTAGATATTATATTTATAACTAAGAAATCTTTAAGCCCGCCCTTAACTAAGAGACCTAACGTTATAAAACTAGTTATAATATTTCTAGCACCCTATTTATTATCTACCTAGGTACTAATACTTACCTAGTTACCTAAGTACTATTTATAAATTAAATTAAGCTCTATTACTAATTTTCTAATACTATCTTATACCTCGAGTAGCTATCCCTCTAAAACGTTATATAGAACTCCCTTAAATATAACCCACGCTATACTACTAATATTACTAGTATACCTATTTCTATCAATTCTAGAGAGGCCTTAAGTAGAAATAATAAACCTATTACTACTAAACGCAATTAAGCTAATAAAACTATTAATACTAATTAGCCTTAACTATCCCTTAATACTAGCTAACTTAACTAAGCTACTAATACTACTAAATATATTAAACCTTAACTATTAACTAATATTATTATAACTAGCACTAGATTAACTCCTATTACTTAGAATAAGACTAATAAGATAGCTACTCCTAAGAAGCAAGCTACTAGTATTAGTACCCCTAATATAATAGATATTATTAAGGCTATCGAGGGAATACGAGCCTATAGTAAATATATTAGCTATATCTCTATACTACCTAATAGATATAAGGAGACCTAGATCGCCCTAACCGTAGCGCTCTCTAAGGGTCGTATTACTAATACTAGCGCTATTACCCTTAACCTAGGCTAATTTATTAAGTTAGCTACTAATAAGTTTATATTTATTATAGCGACCGTTCCCTAGGGATTAATATAAGAGAGCCCGGGCTTCCTTAGCCTAGAATAATACCTTATTACTAGGTTATCTACTACGTATATAGTATTAGCTACTAGCCTAGAGGATTACCTTAATATTAATCCTTCCTCTAATATTAGCCCCTTTAACGCTATTAATATACCTAGCTCTACTAAGACGCCTAATACTACTACTAGTATTAAGAAGATTATTATTATAAACTAGTAATCCTATACTTACGTCGCTAGCCTCTATCGCCTTACCTATTCCTATATAAAGTTCCTAAATACTTAGGAGGTAATTAATATATACCTTTAGCGCTTCTATTTCTTTAACATAACTAACCTTATTACTACTTATTATACTAAACGCCTTACTTTAAATACGCTTATCTAGAATAGCTTAATTATCCTTAGTCTATATATATATATCCGCACCCTTAACCTATTTATAACTGAATAAATTATACGTAACCCGGAGTTTAGCGCTATATCGCTATTATTTATTATTAAGTAGATACTATAATATAAGTTTCTTAGTATATATACTAAGGATAATGCTCACGTTAGTTAGGCTATAGTTAATAGCAATAACTCGAGCGCTATCTATACTCTCTTAGACCTTAATAACCCTAAGGCTATAGATATAGCTAACTTTTAGTATAGATACGCTACTAACCTTCGAGGCTTTTATACTAATATTACCTCCCTCGCTACCTCGATCGCTATAATTAAAAATAATAATATTACTAAGGTATACCCTAAGGTTAGTAATAAATCTCACTACCTATTCCTAGAGTAATATAAGGATAATACCTAACTAGCTACTACTTATAATATTAGTATTAACTAACTCCTAGTTATAGCTAAAAGATTATTAATAATAAGGATAAGGACTACCCCGACCTCTTAAAGATAGCTAATACTACGCCTAAGCCGCCCTTAGCCTAAAGTAGGATATGATAAAATGTATAGAATAGAAAGGAAGTAAGGTTATATATAGTTACTTATATATAATAGTATAGCTCTACTTACTAGTATATTACTATAATAAGAGGTATAAATCAAATTTTATACTATATATCGTAGTTAACGCCTTTTTCTTCTTATATAGGTAATTAATACTAAACGCGCTTAGCGTAGCTATCCCGCTTAAGGGCGTCTAACGCGTTTAACGCATTAAATATACCTAAACGCGTTAACCCTTATAAAAGGGCTTATCGCCTTTAAGGAAAAAACCTTCGAAATTCATAGAATTTTCACCTATATTTTTCGCCTACTACGTGGACCGTATTAGGAATAAGCCTTCTTATAGCTTAAGTAGCTCTTTAGTACCTAACTAGTACTCTACTAATTAAATTTAGAGGATAAGACTATTATTAAAACTAACTATTTAGGATTTATACTAAGAGGGGTACTCTCCTAGGTTAACTTAGAGAGTATATAGTACCCTATAGTATATTACTTATAGAAGCTCTTACCTATAGAATATAATTACTCTATCTATAAGAAGGAGATCCTAGTAATGCTTTCTTACTTATATATATAGAGAGTAGAGCTATATAATATAACCTCCTTTAAGGTATTAATAAATTACTAGGGGCTTAAATACTTTATTAAGAAGTAATACCTTATAGAGCGCTAGAGCTAGTAAGTGGAAGAACTATCCTAGTATAACTTTATTATTAAATACTACCCTAGTAAGGAAGTAGTAGCCCCTAATACCCTCTTAAGAAGAGAATATAATATACTATAAGGGTAGGATAATAAGTAGAAATCGGGGAGGGTCTTATAGCTAATACTAAACTATACCTACCCCGCGGGGACCCTATAGCTAGCCCCCTAGTAAGGAGAAGTTAGAAGGGTTATATTAATATCCTAGATAATATAGTCTTTAATAGCAACCCTATACTATAGGTAGTATAGCTAGAGATTATAAAGAAAGATATAATATATAAAGCTATATATTATATAGTTACCTACTAGCTTTAGAGCTTCCCGCTAGATATAAGGGCTAAGGTTTAAATTAGTAAGTATAATATTAATAGCTAGGGGAGGCTTACGTTCTAAGGGAGGCTATAAGTACCTAGCGGGGAGGATAATAAAAACTCACTAGGTAAGCTCTATATAAAGATTATCTAATAGAGCTATAACTTAAGTATAACTACTTATATAAGCTATAATAGTATACTAGAAATAGTAAGCTAGTAGTTCTATTAGCTAGAATAATTATAGATAGTATAGAGGTTTATAAGGAACTATAATATCTATAGAGGGATATATATCTAGAGGTAAGCTAAGAGGGGCTTTCTAAAGCCCCTACTAATACTTACCTAGTAATACTTAGACCTCTTAATAGACTTTATTATAAACCTACTACTTATAAAAAATAATACTAGCTAATACCTATAGGTTATAATAAATAGGCTAAGTAAATTAGTAATATTAGAGGAGATAGGTATTATAGAGGTAGAAGCCTATACCTACTAGTTCCTTACCTACTACTTCTAGTTCTATAGGTTCCTATATAGTATTATTAGTAATTATAGGTCTAACTAGGTAAGCTACTTCTAGGCTAAATTCTACTATCTTACTAGTATAAAGAGACTATTAAGTATTATATATTACCTATAGATTAATAGTAATACTAAGAGGTAGAACTAGGAGATATCAGCTATTTTATAGGTATTTATAACTTAGGTATATAATAACTAGGGATAGCTCTTGCTTATTACTTAGCTAGTACTTTATAATAGGGTTAGTAATATAACTAGGCTCTCGGTATTCTTCTTAGAATATATATACTATACTAACTCCATCCTAGTTATAGATAATATACTATAGGAGACCCCCTCTAGGGATATAATAGCTACCCTCCTGGTAACTAGGCTATAGGAAGTAGTAAATATTATTTAAGTAAGTATTATAATAGCTTAGTAATATAGCGAGGAGAATATAAACTAGTATAAGATACCTTTAGAGAAGTATTAAGTAAGTAATAAGGTTTAGCTCTTAATAGCTAACTATAAGAGCCTAAGGACTAATAAGAAGCTATTTATAATTTCATTATAAATATATTATAATAAGAATCCTAAGCCTATATATTATTAAGCTAGATATACGTAGTAATATCTACCTAAGGTTCTATATCAACCTCCTCTAGAGGGTACTAGAGAACTACCTATTTACTTAAATAAGGATAGATCCATAGCTACTACTAATTATAGCTAATAATAGCGAATTTAGGTAGTATATAGAGGAGATATATATAGTATAATAGAAGATAGTTAGGCGAGAGTAGAGGCGCGAGGTCCTAGTTAAGTAGGAGGGGTATGTAAAGCCTACCTAGGAGCCTATAGAAGCTATAATAGAGATTACTATAATAAATAGGTATAAGGCTTAGTATAAGCTAGTTATAAATAATAATAGCGACCTAGCCTATACCTAGGGGAGGACTAGCTAGGAGGGGGGATAGTATTATAAGCTATACTAATATTAAGCCTACTTAGGCTTCTACCTAGGTTTACTACCTTAGGGAGCTACCTAGGGCTTACCTAGGGCTTACCTAATAATCCCCTATAGATTAATAAAATCTCTATTAGAGAGAGAAACTTCCCCTTATCCTCTTTAGCTTAAATAAATAGTATCATAGCGACCTATTATTAAATAAACTTAGGTCTAACCCCTTATATATATAACCTATATTTCTTACTAGTTTAAGAAAATAATATCAAAACCTTATATCTTATTATTAGTAAGTCGACCCTTATCCAGAGTATTTCTAAAATACATAATATAAAAATACAAATACATGTATTTGTATTTTTATATTATAGGGGTCTAATACATTACATGTATTTGTATTTGTATTTTAGAATTTTCTCATACATTATAAATACAAATACATGTATTTGTATTTGTATTTGTATTTGTATTTGTATTTCTATATTATAATAGATTAAATTTATATATATATATATATCACTAATATAGAATATATATATAGCTTAACCTAAATCTAAAGTTATATAAACTTATATAATTAGCTTGCTAAGTATTAAGCTCGGAATTACCCCGCAGCCCCTTCGCAAAAAGACTATAATAAATTCACCTAGTTCGCAAGCATAATTCGGGAAATACTATATAGGTATTTTAACCTATACCCTCTACTAGTTAAGGAAAATAATATAGGAACCCTATA
>JAVHLU010002699.1:0-16135 GCA_036785755.1 Colletotrichum ledebouriae
TAGCCCTTAAGAGGGCTTACTTTAATACCCCTATAGGGGACTTTATAAGGCGTAATAGTATTAAAGCTAAGTAAGTAAACTTAGTAGTAGAAGTTTAGTAGGTTATTATATACCCTATAGAGTAGCCTTTCTTCGAGCAGGTCCTCCGTATTACTAAGGCAGAGGTAGCCTAGGCAGCCTATTAGGGGAATATTAGTAAGTATAGCTTACGCTAACTATAATATAGAGAGAGCGTTACTAATAATAGCATAGTAAAGATAGTAACGACTTCTAGCGGACGAAGCGGTAATAGAGGCGGTATTAGTAGTGCGGGTAGTGCGCGAGAGGAAAAGTTAATAGTTTTATAGTCTATTAAATAATTAAAAACCACGTTATTATTAATATAAAGTTAAAGATTATAAGGCTATAGGCACGTATAAGTGCGGCTATAGTTAGGAGAGTTACGATTATATAACTAAAGGCTATATATTATCAGGAGGCGTGGAGTTAGAAGGTCTGTTGCACTTGAGTAGGTAAAATCACTATGTAGTGGCCAGAGGCCTTATTAACTAAATAAATAGAAATAAATAAGCTAAGTTAAGATAAGTTTAAATACTCCTAAGCCAAGTTCTAGCTTATTACTTTATTCTAATCTCCTCCTTTATTATTCCTCTTAGTAATAGAAGATCTTAAGATAAAGAGGTATAAGGCTAGTAATATTACTAAATCTAAGAAATTTAGAACAATCTTAAAGACCTCCTATAAGGTAGTATTCCTAGCTAGTATAAAGCTGAGTAAAACTTAGTAGCGAGATAACTTCTATACCTACTTATAGTCTAGCTAACTTAGTATTAATAAGGAGTATAGCTAGGTATTAAGCTATAAAGCTAAGGGCCCCCTACTTAATCTAATAGTAATAAATAATTCTACTATAGATAAGTTAAAGAGGTTTCTATTAGGAACCTACTAGAGAGATCTATTATTATTACCCTTATCTTATAGCTAATTAGCTAGTTACCTACTAGGGGATAAGTTTAGAAAAGTAGAAAAATTAGATCTAAATAGCTATAAGTAGTTTAAATTATAGATTAAAGTACTTAGTATAATAGTATAAGGGTATAAAGTCCTTAGCTACTACTAGGTATATACCTATAAACTAGATAAGTATAGAAAGCTAGTTAAAGTTAAAGCGAGACTTATTATAAGAGGAGATTAATAGCCTTATAATCTAAGAGATATATATACTATTACCCTAGTAGGGATATTCTTTAAGACCCCCATTATAGTTATAAATTAGTTTAATATAAACCTCTTATAGTGTTACGGGCTACGCCCGGGTTAAGCCTACCTAGGCTTCTGCCTAGGTTTACTACCTTAGGGAGCTACCCGGGGCCTACCTAGGGCCTACTTAGTTATTCCCTATAAACTAGTAAAATCTCTACTAGAGAGGAAAACTTCCCCTTTTCCTTTTTAGCTTAAATAAATAGTATTATAATAACCTCTTATTAAATAAACTTAGGTCTAACCCCTTATATATTTAAGCTTATTATTATAATAATAACGATAAGTTAAGCGCTACTCCTTATTAGTTAGTAAGATAGTTAATAGTAATATAGCTAAAATTTAAAATAAGCTATTATAAGCTAATTTAGTAGTAGTAATAAAATCCCTTTAGTAATAGTTATAAGAGATTAAGTAGGGGAATAGCTAATATTTAGCTATATAAACCCCTATAAGTACTACTAATAAGGTATTAGTAATACCTAGTATATTATATTAGAAGCTACTACCCCTATTTCTAAAACTTTTAAAGTAAGTAAAAGGAATATATTACCTAGGTATAATAGATAAGGTATAAGATTACTATAAATAAGGCGTTCTATACTATAGATATCGAGGTATAATACCTTATTAACTCCTATTTAGATATTATATTTTAATAAGTAATCTCTACTTTCTATAGAGCTAGGGGAGGTAGGGGAAAATATAACCTTATAGACTTTATAGCTTACCTAGACTAAATATATAAGGACCTAAATATCTAATTATAAGCTATAGCTTAATTATAAACCTTTTAGTAAAAAGAAAATAAATCCCTAGTAACCTTCCTATTAAGATTTAAGTAGATATTAGCTAATATAAGTAGTATAAACTAGCTTAGCTAAATCTAGATCTCGCTTTTAGAGGCCTCCCTTACCCCTAGGCTAAGGGACTAGCTAATTACTATTAACTTATTAGCTAATTATAGTAGCTAGCTCTTAAAGGTCTAGAGTATTATATAGAAAGTAAAGTACTAAAAGGTCTCTAGTAACTACCTAGTAACCTACTAAAGACTTATTATTAAAAATACTAAAGGGGATACTTATATAACTAGAGCTATATATATCTTATAAGTTAAGGAGGTAAGATACTATAACTACTAAAACTCTAGGTCCTCCTTAGGTACCTCCCTAGTATAATACTAATAGCTTTAGAAGGGTATAAGGGACCCCTATACTTATTATACCTATAGAGCTGTTACGAACAGCGAATGGGCGAAGGTTAGCACACCTTAATTACGCTGTATTGAGTGGATTCTGCGTTAAAGAAGGGAAAAGTCTAATTATAGGCTAGCGTAGCCCCGGAAGGCTAAAGAGTCGCTTAGTAATTATATAACCTATAAGTTATATAACCTGAAATTCTAGTAGGTCTAATCCCAGCGTTATAATATTACCCCCCCCCTTTACTAGTATTACTATCCGTAGCAATTAGCTATTATATTATAAATAATATCCTAAATAGTATCCCCTTCTTCTTATTCCCTTATTTACGCTAGGGCGTTATTATTATCTATAGCAGCAGGGTCCTTATCCCGGGTAGCGGCTAGGAGCTAAGCTAGAAGGTGCTTTAGCGGTCCTATAGTAGTTAGGTTAGTAGTATAGAAGTCCTATAGCGCTACTAGGGTATACTTAAAGCTCTTAGTATTATACTAAGTAGGATCGTAGTTATAGCCCCTTTAATTAGCGCGGTACTATAGCTATCCTCAGTATAACTAGCTAGTAATTATATATATAACTTTATATTATAGCTTATTATTAAACTTAATAGCGGGAGGGGGGGGGTTTAAATTATCCTAGTAGGGGGTCCCTAGTAGCCTTCTAAAGCTTGCTAGGGTAGAATACTAGGTAATAGTTATATCCCTTTAGTAGGTTAAGCACCTAAGTCCCTATAGGGCTAGTAGCTTTAATTAGCTACGGGCTATCCTATAGTATTAATAGCTAAGAGGAGCTATCTTATCGCTATCCCTCTATTAATATATAGATAGAGTCCCCTATAGCTAAGTTATTAGGGTAGTAGTAGTAGTTAGTAGCGCGGGTATAGCGCTATTAGGCTATAGCTATATTTCTTTTAGTAATCTCCTAGGTATTATAGAGGTTTTATATAAGCTATTAGATATCGCTTTAGTTAATTTTCTCTTTTATAGTGAAGAACCTTTATATATATAAGTCCTAGTTAAAACTTATCTATAGTAGGTATCCCTATTTAATTTCAAATAGTATAAGCCCTATAGTTTTATTTAGTAATATTACTTAAGTAAAATCTATAGTAGGGAGTATTTCGCTCTAGTTATCCTAGAACTAGTTTATCTATAGGTATAAGAGTTAAGTTAGGTACTAGTTAAGGATCTCTATTTACCTATTAGTCTCTATATAACCTAATATATTTAATTATATAGTTATGCTATATATCTTATAGAGCTTATTCTAGAAGTTAGAGGTAAACTAGGGGCCTCTATTAGATATAATTATAATAAGGAAGCTAGTATATTAGAAGATATAGGTATAGTATAGCTAAGCGAGGTCCCGCGCTACAACTATTTTATAGTAGGGGAGGGAGATCGTTTTCTTTAATAAGTAGTATACTACTACGAATATATTATTATATCTATAGTAGTTAGGTAGGTAGGATATAAAATCTATTATAATATACTCCTAGGGGTAATCTAGTATTAATAAGGGTTTTAACTCGCCTAGAGGCTTATCCCTTAGCTTCTAAGCTTAGTAATAAGTATAGTAGTTATTAATATATTATTTAATATTAGTAGTTAGGCGTAGTTAGTAATAATATTCCTTTAGGAGTTTAATAGTCTTACTTTAACCTAGGTATATTATAAGTTTCTAGATATAGGCTTTATAAATTAGCTTTATATATAGGTCCTCTTCCTCTAGTATTATAAGTTTCCTATCTATTATTAGGAGTCTCTCTCTTATTTTCTAGCGCTTCTTTTTTATAATAGCGAGTATTCTTAATACCTTAAGTAATAGCAAATTTAGTTCGTAGTTTAACTATAGGATCTACTTAACTAGGAGGTAGCCTTATAATTTATCCTCTAGCTCTAGGGTATTAATAATAGCTATAGGACTACTTAGAGTAGCTTCTAATAGCTAGCGTAGTTTATTTATAACCTCTAGAGATAGGTAAGTAGGTAGTAGTAATACCTAGGTATAGTCTAATTTATAAATAGCCTGCTAGGTTTATAGGTCTTTGTTCTTCTATAATAAGGCGTTAGCTAGAACGTTTTTATACCTTAGGTAGTACTAAATATAGAAGTTAAAACTAGCTAAAATACCTAACTAGCGGGCTTAATAAATATTTAGAAGCTACTTAGTTATAAAGTAGAGTAGTAGTTAGTGGTCTATAATAACCTTAAAACGCTAGGTAACTATAGAGAGTTTAGCCCTCTACTCTTCTAGCGCTAGGATAATTACTATTATCTTATAGTTATAAATAGGGTAGTTTATCTCTATTAGTAATATAGTTTTTAAGAAATAGGCTATAGGGTGCTATAAGCTATTATTAGGTTATTACTAGAGGAGGGCGGTAATATAAATAGATTTAGAAGTATCTATCTTAACTTAGGTTAGTAGCTTAGGCTTCTAGTAGTATAAGATAGGGGCTAATATTAGGGCTTTTTTTAGCGTTATAAATACTACTACGTAGTTATTATTAAAGTTAAAACGGGTATTTTTAGCTATAAGTTTAGTAAGTAGTCGAGCGATCTTTCTATAATTTATAATAAATCGATAGTAGAAGTTATAGAACCTTAGGAAGGACTAGACGCCCCTTATTATAGTTAGTAGTTACTAGTCTTTTACTACTAAAACCTTCTTAGGGTTAGGGCTAATCCCTTTAGTTATAATAATAAACCTAAGGTAGCGCGTTATAGTTATACTAAACTCGCACTTCTTAATATTAGCCTAAAGCCCTATTTAGTATAGCTAGTTAAGGACCTTCTTAATATACTCCTTATACTAGAGGGGGTCTTCTAAGTAAACTAGGATATTATCTATATATACTATATAGAAGTTATCTAGGTATTTTATAAGTATATTATTTATATACTATTAGTACGTCGCTAGGCTATTATAAAGCCTAAAGGGTAGGACTTTATACTTATAGGAGCTATAGCAAGTATAGAATATTATTAAGTCCTCTAAGTTAGAGTAGATATAGATTTAGTAAAACGCCTAGTAGATATCGACCTTTATAAATACTTTAGCTTAGCTAATTTAGCTTAGTATCTTATTAATTAGGGGTAGTGAGTACTAATCCTTCTTAATAAACCTATTTAGCTTTTAGAAGTTAATATAGAACTATAAGTAGCTATTAGCTTTTCGGACGAATAGTATTAGGGAGGCGAATAGAGTATTACCTAGCGCTATAAAGCCTTTTTTTAGGTTCTTAAGGAGGTATTATTAGGTAGCCTCGAGTTCTAGTAATAACTACTTATATAGTAAGTAGAAAGTTAGCTACTCCCTCGTACCTAGCTCTAGTTCGATTTAGTAGTTATAAGGGTAGTAGGGAGGTAATATATTACTAGTAGTCTTACTAAAGCAATCTTTCTAGTTCTAGAGGTATAGTAAGAGCTTTTTATTAATTAGGCGTTAGTTTTTAGCTTTATTAACCTCTAGTAGGCTTATACTTTCTTTTTCTTCCTCCTACTTATTAATAATTATTAGGTCGAGCTTATATAGTAATATAGAACCTAATTTAATATTAGCACGCTTTAGGTTCCTCTTAAATCCTATAGCGCTAATAAGCGCTATATCGAGGTCTTCCCTTACTTATTAGGCCTCGGGGCTAAGGGGTTTAGGCTTCTAATATAGCGTAGGTTAGGTCTTATTTACTATTAGCACCCCTTTTAATACTATGTTTATTTTTTATAAGTTATTATTATATCCTAAGTCCTTAGGTATATTACTTTGCTATAGAATCTTTATAGGGGCTTTTATCTTACTCCCTGCGTTCTTCTAGGCGTTATAAAGCTATTCCTTAGCCTTAAATATAGCTTAATAGTATTCTATATTAAGCTAATACTTAAGTTTAATCTTAGCGGGTTAAAGGAGGTCTTTAGTATCCCTTATAATTATTTAGGGGAGGTCCTATACTATAGGGGTATTAATTAGCTAATATAAATACTAATAGCGCACGTCTATGCTAATATTATAGTAATTAAACTATAAGTAGCTAAGGATAAGGTTATATCTCCCTATATTAAGTTAGAAGAGGGGTATTTAAATGGTTTTATCTTAGCGGTTTACTTATATATAAGTTATCTATACCTCGGTTATAATATCTAATAGCTTACTATTAAACCTAGTAGCTAGGATAGGGCGCTATAACTTATTATATTTAGCGTAGTAAAAATCCCTTAGTAAGGGGGTTATATAAGTATTTATAAAAGCATAGCTATTTACTCTAATATTAAAAAGGGCTTTAAGCTAAATACTATATCTATTATAAACTAGAACTAACTCCTTCTCTAGCGGTTTACTATTAATTAGTTATTATAAGTTAATAAATACTATTACTAATTACTAATCTCTTTAGGTCTCCCCTAGTAAGGAGTCTGCTTTTACTAGGGGCTCTAGTTTTCTACTAGCTCTAAGTTACTACTAGTAGCTTTAGTAGGTTTAGTAATACTTATAATAGGCTTAGCTTACTTATAGGGATAATCCCGCGAGGTATAACTAGTATTACTATAGATAAAATAGGCGCCCTAGTTATAGAGCTTCTTATATAGAGCCTTAGAGATATAGCTCTAGTTAGTACGGGCTTAGGTATAGGGGTTTCCTCCCCTAGAAGGATTAACGCAGGCTGCTAGGGTAGGACCTTATATAGTAATTTAGTTAGCTAAGTAGGTATTAGGAGGTACTATAATATAAGCTATAGTATAGACCTAAGTAGTATAGTCCTAGAAGTTAAGGGCGCTATTTATATAATAAATAGAGCACTAGTTCTAGAGAGAGGCGGGTAGCTTCTTATAGAACTTCTAGCGCTACTAAGACTCTAGGAGTTTAGCTTTATAAGTAAGTTTAGTAAAAATAGCTTATTTAACTTAGATATTTTTAAATAAGATAATAAGGGTATTAAGCTTTATCTAGGCTTTATTATATTAAACTAGGTTAATAAAGATACCTTTTAGCTCTTTAATAAGCTATTCTATTATAGTAATCTAAGGTAGGTCCCCTAAGAGGAGGGGGGATAGAACGTTATAAGTAGTTCCTCTAAAGTATAAGAGTATATACTTAAAGTATTAGAACTTATTATAATACTCTCTACTATTAAGATATATTTTAATATAAAAGAGCTAGGTATTAAACTTTAGGTACTTAGGATTAATACTCTTAGTACTTATAAAAATAGGGACTTTAAGTATCTTAGTAAACCGGGTGCTATTACTACTAATAGTTAATAAAGGCGAGCTAGAGTAGACCTAACCCTTAAGGTACGTTATTTAATTAAGGATTACCTAAAGTATAGCGCTATAGTTACCAGAAGGAGGGTTTACTAGGGGAGGCGTAATAGTTATATTATACTTAAAGCGCTAGAATAAGGCTTTATTAATATCCCTTACTTTATTCCGCTCCTTAGTAATAGTAGTAGCGTTATATTAGGCCTAGTTATACTCTTCTTAGTAGCGTTTAAGTATAGCGGATTATTTAGCGTTATTACTAGTAGTATAGGTATTACCTAGCTAATTATAGAGCTCTTAATTCTTATACTCTAGGTATAAGGTAGTATTATAGAGTATATAGAGATTATTACTTATAGTAATATATCTAGTATATAGGGCCTAAGACTTAGTACCCTAAGTAGCTCTCTTTATAAGCTAGTTTTAAATCTAGGTAAGGGTTAAGTTAGAGTTATTCTAGAATAACTATATTATATTATTAAGGGTAAGGGTAACCTTCTAGCTTTTACCTAAGTAATTATAATTAATAATAAGGAGGTTAGAGAACTTCTATAACTTAGTAATAGCGCTCTAGGCTAGGCTCTCGTATCCCTCTATATTAAGGTCTATAAATAGGCTTTTAATAGGTTACTTATATATAGGTTTATTTAAGTTAAAAACCTTTAGGTTTTTATATAGGGGGGTATTATAGTTAGGTAGTATAGTATAGTAGCGTCGAAGGGCTTTAATATAAGGCTTAAGGAGCTTTCTAATATTAATATAAGCATAGTCGTAGCTTTATAACTATAGCTAGCTAGTTAGATCTTATTTAGTATATTATTATAGGGTAGAGGGGGGTATTAATTAAATTCGGGTCGGTTAGGGTATAGATTAGTTAGCTTAGCGCTTAGTTAGGTGCTATACTTATATTAGTTAATTAATAGGGTAGGGGTAGTAATAGTTAATTAAGATATTATACTTCTATCTCTAGAGAATAGGTATATAAATATAGAATAGTATTATAAATAGCGAATAAGCGAAGGTTAGTATACTTTAATTATACTATATTAAGTGGATTCTATATTAAAGAAGGGAAAAGTCTAACTATAGGCTAGCGTAGCCCCGGAAGGCCAAAGAGTCGCTTAGTGATTACGTAACCCGCAAGTCACGTGACCTGAAATTCTAGTAAGTCTAATCCCAGCGCCGTGACAGAGCTAGAAGTTATATTACCTAGTACTACTTTAATAAGGAGGACTAGCTACCTAGGGTTATTAAAATAAAAACCTTAAAAGGGCCTCTAGCTACTACATAGTGATTTTACCTGCTTAAGTGCAATAGACCTTCTAACTCCGCGCCTCCTAATAATATATAGCCTTTAGTTATGTGATTATAACTTTCCTAACTATAGCTATACTTATATATATCCTATTAGATAGCCTCACGATCTTTAACTTTATATTAATAATAACGTAGTTTTTAATTATTTAAACTATAAAACTATCGACTTATCCTCTCGCGTACTACCCGCCCTACTATTAAATACCGCCTCTATTACTGCTTTATCCGCTAGCAGTCCTCTTATTCCATCGGGTTAGCTAACGCCTTCGCAGCTATGCCGTTATTAGCAACGCTCTCTCTCGCGCCTTATGGAGTCCCCTATAGGGGTATTAAGGTGAGCCCTCTTGAGGGCTATGCTAATAATATGCTCTCTATATATAGCGGAGTAGTTAATAAAGGAGCGGGTTTTGTTAATCGTATTAAGGCTAAACTCTCTAGTAATCCCCTCTATATTATTTATACTAAAAGGCGTGCCTCGCTTAGGCTTAGTATATTTATATATAAGGTCTAGTATTAATATAGTTAAGGGATAAGGATAAAAGAGGGAGAGGCATAAGGCCCTGCTCGTAGTAGCAGAGCTTCTTATGCTTCTAGCTATAAGAACCTCTTAGGAAAGACCTCTTTAGTTAGGTAGCTTTTCTAGGCCACGAGAGCTTTAGTAGCCCGTTCGGCTCTAATATAATTAGCCCCGGTGCGGCGCGCATCCAACTTTATAATATTTAGAGGGTTTACTTATAAGTAGTAAGAATATATAGGGTTCCTATATTATTTTCCTTAACTAGTAGAGGGTATAGGTTAAAATATCTATATAATATTTCCTAAATTATACTTATAAACTAGGTGAATTTATTATAGTCTTTTTATAAAGGGGCTGCGGCGTAATTCTGAACTCAAAAACCTTAAAAGAAGAATTAGTATACTATAAGGTTATACGCTCTCTATATATAGCGGAGTAGTTAATAAAGGAGCGGGTTTTATTAATTATATTAAGGCTAAACTCTCTAGCGACCCCCTCCGCGTTATTTACGCTAAAGGGCGTGCCTTGCTCGGGCTTAGTATATTTATATATAAAGTCTAGTACTAATATAGTTAAGGATTTATTATAGGTTATAGGGATAAGGATAAGGAAGAGGGAGAGGTATAAAGCCCTACTCGTAGAGCTTCTTATACTTCTAGCTATAAGAACCTCTTAGGAAAGACCTCTTTAGTTAAGGAGTTACCTCTTATATAGTAATATTTATAGTACTTTTAGTACCTTACTAGAAGTTTAATCTTTTAAGTTAAGGAGTTATCTTATATAGTAGCTTTTATAGTATCTTTAGTACTTTACTAGAAGGTTAACTTTTTAAGTTAAGGAGTTATCTTATATAGTAGCTTTTACTTTACTAGAAGGTTTAGCGAGGGCGTTACTATAAGAACCTTAGTAGCCTATTTAGCTCTAATATAATTAGCCCTAGTATAGCGCGCGTCTAACTTTATATAGTAATATTTAGAGGGTTTACTTATAAGTAGTAGGAATATATAAGGTTCTTATATTATTTTCCTTAACTAGTAGAGGGTATAGGTTAAAATACCTATATAGTATTTCCTAAATTATGCTTTTAAACTAGGTGAATGTGTTATAGTCTTTTTACAAAGGGGCTGCGGCGTAATTCCGAACTCAATATCTCTATAAATAATTTAAGTAATATTATATAAGGCGTAGTAAGCAAAAGGAATCCTAATATTAAGAGGACTAGAGCAGGATATTATTATAATTCTAAAGGATAGACTAAAGAAGGGAATCCTTAAGTAAAGTTATATACCCTATTATAATCTATTCTTCTTTATATAAAAGAAAGATAGTAAGATAAGGCTTATTAACTTAGCGACTAAGATAAATATAGTTATAATATAAGATATAGTACTACCCCCTTTAGTAGATAATTTTTTAGAAGACTTTGCTATATATTAATTATTATTACTACTAGACTTCTTCTTAGGATATAACTAAGTCCTATTAGACCCTATAAGTAGAGACTTAATAACGTTTATGTTACCTATTACACTACTATAGATATATATATTACTTTAAGGAGTAATAAACTTAGTCGCTTAGTTTATATAGGTTATAATTAGAATCTTATATAACCTTATCCCTAGCTACTATAAAGCCTTCCTTAATAATATTACTATTAAAGGACTAACTTCGCGATATAATAAAGAAGAGATTAAGTCTTATCTAGGGATTTATAGATTTATTTTAAAATACCTATAAAATATTAATAAGATCCTAGTTAATTTAGAGCTAGTAGAGTATATAGTAGTAGTAATTAAGTTATAATAGGCCTAGGAAGTAATAATAATTATTAGTTATATTTATAGTACTAATAGGTATTATCTAGAGGAAGCGAAGATAGTTAAGATTTATAAATAAGCTACTTATACTAATTTAATAGAGTTAAGGGCTTTCCTTAGGATCATAACGTTCTATAGATCCTAGGTAAAGGACTACTTTACTATTATAAAGCTACTTATTAACTTATTTAAGAAGAATACCTTATTTAGCTAGGAGGAGAAGTAATAAATAGCTATAGATATCTTAAAAGCGATACTTATAAGGGCTCTAATCCTTATTACTATAAACTATAGCCCTAAAGGAGGAGATATCTACTTTATAATTAATACTAGTAATATAGGATAAGGCGGAGTCCTAGGATAATTTATTAATAACTAGTATATAGTCTCTCACTTTAAGAGTAATACTTAGTTAGAACTAGAGCTATTATATAATACTAAGAAGAAGGAGTTATATAGTATTCTAAAGGCTTTAAAGAGGGTATATAACTATTTATATAAATAATACTTTATCCTAGAAATAGACGCTTAGATATTAGTTATATAACTTAATAGAGTAGCTATAAACCTCCTAGGAGCCCTTATTATTCGCTAGATTATATAGATTTAAATATTTAACTTCGAAGTATAATATATCTATAGTACTTAGAATATAGTAGCGGATAGCTTATTATAAAAACCCTAGGGACCTTCTAATATTATTAATAAAGAAGCTAAGGGAGAGATTAACTCTTAAATCGATTTATAGATCTTTTATATAGATATAGAAGCTAGTTCCTTCTTTAATTAAGCTTAATATTATAGTAATAAAAAAAGTGTTAGCGTTAAAGGGCGTGCCTCGCGCGGGCTTAGCGTTTTTATATGCGGGGTCTAGTGCCGATATAGTTAAGGGATAAGGATAAGGAAGAGGGAGAGGTATAAGGCCCTGCTCGCAGCAGAGCTTCTTATACTTCTAGCTATAAGAACCTCTTAGGAAAGACCTCTTTAGTTAAGGAGTTACCTCTTATATAGTAGTATTTACCTTTAGTACCTTACTAGAAGGTTAACCTTTTAGGTTAAGAAGTTATCTTATATAGTAGCTTTTACCTTACTAGAAGGTTTAGCGAGGGCGTTACTATAAGAGCCTTAGTAGCCCGTTTAGCTCTAATATAATTAGCCCTAGTATAGCGCGCGTCTAACTTTATAATATTTAGAGGGTTTACTTATAAGTAGTAGGAATGTATAGGGTTCCTATATTATTTTCCTTAACTAGTAGAGGGTATAGGTTAAAATACCTATATAGTATTTCCGAATTATACCTGCGAACTAGGTGAATTTATTATAGTCTTTTTATAAAGGGGCTGAGGCGTAATTCCGAACTTAATAGTAATAAATAATATATAGAGGAGGTCTTAATAGGAAATATAGAGGTTATTAGTAATATAATAAATATCCTAGACGTACTTCTTAATAATCTATAAACCTATTTAGTATATTCTTAATAAATCGCTTACTATTTAATAATATAGAGATACCCTCTAGGAATTTAACTAGTAAGGTATTATAACTTTAAGACTAGAGCGTTAGATTATTATATTTAAAACTGCTTACTTTTTACTAGACTAATAAATTAAAAGCTAATATTATAACGAGTTATTAATAGTTTTAAGTAATAAAAGAAGCTAATTATAAAGGCTTATAAAGAGAGTAGTTATTAAGGTAAGTAAGCTATAGCTAGAAGACTATCTAATTACTATATCTAGGCTAATATATATATAGAGATTAGTAAATCCTTAAAAAGTTACCCTAATTATTAAAAGAGGAGAGCTTAATATATAAATAATATAAGGACCTATAGCTCCCTAAAGGGACTACCCTTTACTAGGATATTATTAGATATATAGAGAGTAGGTAAGTAGTACCTCGTTAAGATAAGGGATCTACTAATAGGATAGCCTAAAGCTTACTAGCTTAAGAGAGTAATTTTAGCTAAGATTACTAAGTTTATCTAGGAAGAGATTATCTATTACTCTAAACTATATAGTAAACTTATTATTAATAGAGGACTAGAGAATAAGGATACTATTATTAAATTTAATAAGAAATATAGTATAAAGAGGAAAGTAATATCTATATATAACTTAAGGGCTAATAGTATAGTTAAGACTAGTTATTAGCTAATTACTTATATATTATTAATATAAACTAGAGGATAGAGAGACGTTAACCCTTAGCTATACCTTCTTATTACCCTATTTATAGACTAATTAAGCGTTTATATTTTAACTAGCTTTAGCCCTTTCTACTTATTATATAGGTTTAAGCCTATTACTCCTATTAAGACCCTAATACTAACCTAGAGGGTTCTTAATTAGGATTTAGTAATAATAAAAGAAGAGGAGGTTTAAATACGTTTATAAGCCTTTTTATAACTTAATAAGGATAGAAAATAAGCTAAAAAGATAATTAATAGCTAATATAAGAAGACTGCGGAATATTATAATAATTAATATAAGAGGACTATAAGGAAGGAGAAGCTAGAGGTAAGTAATTTAGTACTAGTATTTAATATTAAGGGCTCTATTAATAAGTCGTTTATTAAAAAGCCTAACTACTAATAGTAAAGCCCTTTCTATATCCTTTTATAAGCTCTAAACGCTCTATTATATTAATTAGTAATATTAGTAGGTAATAAGGTTATTAGAAAGATATTTAATAAGAATTAACTTTATAAATTTATTTAAGCTCCTAAAGGGTATTAGGAACTAAGTAACTTAGATATTTATAGATCTAATTTAAAAAGAAACCTAGTAAAAGTCTTTCTAGCGCTAGGAAATAAGGTATATAATAATTATATACCTAAGGAAGAGGAGGAGGAACTTATAATATCTAGAGAAAGTAATTAGGAGAAAGAGGAGGATTTATTATACTTAGTAATATAATTAAAGTAGTATTTAAAAGATTTAAAGAAAGTAACTAAAGCTTTAAAAGCTAGATAATAACTAGTTATTAAGATTCCTAAAATAATAAAGGAGAAAGAGAAGAAGTATATTAAGATAGAGGATCTAGGGGATATATAAGGTTTCTTTTATTATAACTTATTTTAATTAATAAATTATAGACTTATTCTAATTTTCTCTTCCTTTTATCTCTTAGTTTAAAAGTTTAAGATTTTAGAGATAATATTCCTAAACTTTAGGGATAAGAGTTTGAGCTCGGAATTACGACGCAGCCCCTTTGCAAAAAGACTATAACAAATTCACCTAGTTTGCAGGCATAATTTAGGAAACACTATATAGGTATTTTAACCTATACCCTCTATTAGTTAAGGAAAATAATATAGGAACCCTATATATTCCTATTACTTATAAGTAAACCCTCTAAATATTACTATATAAAGTCGGACGCGCGCTATACTAGGGCTAATTATATTAGAGCTAAATAGGCTACTAAGGCTCTCGTAGTAATACCCTCGCTAAACCTTCTAGTAAGGTAAAAGCTACTATATAAGATAACTCCTTAATATAAAAAGTCGACCTTCTAGTAAGGTACTAAAGGTACTATAAAAGCTACTATATAAGATAACTCCTTAACCTAAAAAGTCGGCCTTCTAGTAAGGTACTATAAACGCTATTATATAAGAGATAACTCCTTAACTAAAGAGGTCTTTCCTAAGAGGTTCTTATAGCTAAAAGTATAAGAAGCTCTATTACTATAAGCAGGGCCTTATACCTCTCCCTCTTCCTTATCCTTATCTCTTAACTATATTAATACTAAACCTTATATATAAAAACGCTAAGCTTGCGCGAGGTACGCCCTTTAATACTAATAATATATAAGAGCTTATTAGAGAGTTTAGTATTAATATAATTAATAAAACCTGCTCCTTTTTTAATTACTCTATTATATATAGAGAGTATATTATTAATATAGCTCTTAAGAGGGCTCTTATTAATACCCCTAGAGGGGATACTTATTATTATATTATAGTTAAGTAAGTAGACTTAGTAATAGAAGCTAGGTAGGTTATTATATATCCTATAGAGTAGCCCTTCTTTAAGCAGGTCCTCTATACTATTAAGGTAGAGGTAGCCTAGGCCCCTTAGGGCTTAAACGTTAGTAAGTATAGCTTATACTAAATAGAGAGAGCGTTACTAACAATAGCATAGCTGCTACGAAGGCGTTAGCTAACCATTAAATAAGAGGACTAGCGGACGAAGTAGTAATAGAGGCGGTATTAGCAGCGCGGGTAGTGCGCGAGAGGAAAAGTTAATAGTTTCGTAGTCTATTGAATAATTAAAAACTATATTATTATTAATATAAAGTTAAAGATCGTGAGGCTATCTAGTAGGGTATGTATAAGTGCGGCTATAGTTAGGAAAGGATCACGTGACTAAAGGCTATATATTGTTAGGAGGCGCGGAGTTAGAAGGTCTGTTGCACTTAAGCAGGTAAAATCACTATGTAGTGGCTAGAGGCCTTAGGGATAAGAGTAAGAGATAGTATTAATAACTCCCTACTTATTTAAAGCACGCCGTATTACTATTTAATATAATAATAGCTTAGATAACTTTAATATCTATTAGTAGTTAGAATAGGGTAATTAAGCCTAGGAAAGTATAGGATCCTTAACCTCCTAGTAATAATACTAAAGCTACCTCTCCTTACCTAATAAATATAAGATTAATAACTTAAAAATAAGAGAGAAGAAGAAAAGGGGAAAGAGGGTATTAAAATTATAGTTATTAAGCCCCTTAGGGGGGATATTAGTAGACCCTTCTTACCCCC
>JAVHLU010002700.1:0-16129 GCA_036785755.1 Colletotrichum ledebouriae
GAGTGAAGTTATTATTATAATATCTTCTAAATAGAAAGATAAAGTAAGTAGGTATAACTTTCTTTAAATAAAACGAAAAAGGAAATAGTATAAACTAAATAACTAAATAAATATAGGAAAGGTCTAGTAACCTCGATCTTATTACTCTAAGCTTTTATAGATCTACTTTAAGTCTTATTACTTAATATAGAAGGGTCTTCTTAATAATATTCTTATCTTAGAAGAATTCGTAGCTTCTCTATATTAGTATCTCTCTTAAGTTAGTATATTGCTCTTAGTACTTAGGGCTATAATAGTAAGGGGTTTATTAGTCTCTAGTTACTAATCTAGTTAATCTCGCTATACTTATTAGCTTAGTAAGACTACTAATCTCTATATTAATATTATATACAGCTATCTTAGCTATATCTGCTATAACTTACTAGTTAAATAATAATAGTTTAAATAATATATAAGGGGGTAAGGAAAGGGATATACTCGCTAAAACCTATTAATAATATATAAGAAAAAGAGAAAGGGAGGATTTTAGGGTTTATATCGTTCCTACTTTAATTCTATAAGAAAGTATAGCTATTACTTTTCCTATAGAACTAAGGTAGGTCTATAAATATCTTCCTCTCTTTAAACTACGTTTTTATTATTATTTATATCGTTATTATTTATTACTTATAAATTTCTTAAGTTATTATCGTATTCGAAGTGGATTAATTACGTATATATATATATTAATAGTAGGGATATATAGATATAGTAAAGGTATCTAACTCTCTAAGAAGCCTATAAAAGCTATTAAAAAGAGTAAAAGAAATCCGCCTCTAGGTACTATTAGAAAGGGCTAGAACTAATAGGAACTAGAAAGATAATAAATAATATAGCTCTACTTATAAATAGGTAAGAATATTAGGAGTAGGCTTAAAAGATATATAGAGTAATTCGCAGATCTAATCTAAAGAGATCGTCTCTATTAGGCGCTAATTCGCTAAGAAATTACTAAAAAACGAGGTATAGGGTTATTAAGGTACTAATAGTAATAATAATAATACTCTCCTCCCCTCTACTACGCTCCTCTCCTCTACGATCTACTCTATAGTCTCCCTATAACGGGTCTATGCGCTAAGGGAGTTTTCTGAAAGTTGCGCAGCTAAGTCTATCCTATCCTATCCTATTACTAAGAACTATACCCCCCTCCCTCTAATTAATAAGATCCTTAACTAGCTCTCTAAAGCTAAGTACTTTACTAAGCCTAACTTTAAGGATATATACTACTAAGTAAGGATCTCGGAGGGAGATAAGTAGAAAACGGTATTTTATATATAATATAGCTATTATAAATATTATATTATATTATTTAGGCTTATTAATATACCCGCTACTTTCTAGACGTTTATTAATAAGTTACTTATAGGCCTAGTTAATATTATTTATATTATATATTGGGCCTCTGGCTACTGCATAGTGATTTTACCTGCTTAAGTGCAACAGACCTTCTAACTCCGCGCCTCCTGATAATATATAGCCTTTAGTC
Organism: Colletotrichum ledebouriae; assembly: GCA_036785755.1. Taxonomy (NCBI): domain Eukaryota; kingdom Fungi; phylum Ascomycota; class Sordariomycetes; order Glomerellales; family Glomerellaceae; genus Colletotrichum; species Colletotrichum ledebouriae. The sequence continues at coordinate 1,526 of JAVHLU010002700.1, forward strand.
ACGTGATTATAATTGCTAACTACCTTTCCTAACTATAGCCGCACTTATACGTGCCCTACTAGATAGCCTCACGATCTTTAACTTTATATTGATAATAATATAGTTTTTAATTATTTAAACTACGAAACTATTGACTTTTCCTCTCGCGCACTACCCGCGCTACTATTAAATACCGCCTCTATTACTACTTCGTCTACTAGCAGCTATGCCGTCGTTAGCAACGCTCTCTCTATACTAAAGCAGTTAACATAAGCTATACTTACTAATATTCCCCTAAGGGGCCTAGGCCGCCTCTGCCTTAATAGTATAGAGGACCTGCTTAAAGAAGGGCTACTCTATAGGGTATATAATAACCTACCTAGCTTCTATTACTAAGTCTACTTACTTAGCTATAATATAATAATAAGTATCCCCTCTAGGGGTATTAATAAGAGCCCTCTTAAGGGCTATATTAATAATACGCTCTCTATATATAATAGAGTAGTTAAAAAAGGAGCGGGTTTTATTAATTATATTAATACTAAACTCTCTAGTAAGCTCTCGCGCGTTATTAGTATTAAAGGGTATACTTTATATAAGCTTAGCGTTTTTATATATAAGGTCTAGTACTAATATAGTTAAGGGATAAGGAAGAGGGAGAGGTATAAAGCCCTGCTTATAGTAGAGCTTCTTATACTTCTAGCTATAAGAACCTCTTAGGAAAGACCTCTTTAGTTAAGGAGTTACCTCTCATATAATAGTATTTACCTTGCTAGAAGGTTAACCTTTTAGGTTAAGGAGTTATCTTATATAGTAGCTTTTACCTTTAGCACCTTAATTAAAGGTCGACCTTTTAGGTTAAGGAGTTATCTTATATAGTAGCTTTTGCCTTACTAGAAGGTTTAGCGAGGGCGTTACTACGAGAGCCTTAGTAGCCCGTTCGGCTCTAATATAATTAGCCCCGGTATAGCGCGCGTCCGACTCTATATAGTAATATTTAGAGGGTTTGCTTATAAGTAGTAGGAACGTATAGGGTTCTTATATTATTTTCCTTAACTAGTAGAGGGTATAGGTTAAAATACCTATATAGTATTTCCCGAATCATACCTGCGAACTAGGTGAATTTATTATAGTCTTTTTGCGAAGGGGCTGCGGCGTAATTCCGAGCTCAGCTTAATATTATATATTTAGATAATATCTTAATTTTTACTAATAATATAGACTTCTATATAGAGGCTATAAGATAGGTACTTACCTAGTTGGAAGCTAATAGCCTCTATACGAACCCTAATAAGTATAAATTTTATAAGGAGGAGATTAAATTCCTTAGGTTTATAGTCTTAGTAAATAGAGTTATTATAAAATATAAGAGGGTCTAGGTAATAGCTAAGTAGCTAGTACTTATTATATCATAAGAGATTTAGAGATTTAGTAATTTCCAAGATTTATAGGGTTCTATAGGAGATTTATTAAAAACTACTCTGAGATCTATAGCCTACTTATCAATTAACTTACTAATATAGCTAAGAGATAGCTAGTAATAACTAGAGAGGTACTAGTTACTTTCTATTAGCTCTACGCTTTATTTATAGAAGTACTTATATTATACTACTTTAATCCTATACTCCTAATTTAAGTTAAAACTAATATATTAGACTTTATAATAAGGGTAATACTAAGCTAGCTAGAGGGGGATATATAAAAACTAGTAGTATTTATATCTTAGAAGCTTAAAGGCGTATAATTATAATATAGTACACTAGAGGTAAAACTACTAGCTATTAGGGCGGTAGTAGTATAGTAGTAGTACTACTTGCTTTACTCCTAGTATTATATCCGATTTATTACTAACTACCTAGGTTACTAATACCTTATTAATAAAAAGACGCTTAGTAGCTACTAGGCTTAGCTACTATAAGACTTATTAATATTTAACTTTAAAATTAAATACTAGCTAGGTTACTATAACCTAGGTAATAGTCTATTATAAAGACCTAACTATACCCTAGAGGATATAGAAATTAATAAAGCTAGGGACTCGCTCCTATAAGACTTCTTATAACGTTTTAATAATACTACTATCTAGAGGGTAGGTACTAGGTAGTAACGAGGTATGTAACTACTAAATACCTCGCTAGAATAACTTATACCCTCGCTCTAGGAATAAGTTAAGAAAGCTTAATAAAAGGACTCCTTTTATATTAAAAAGGAGTAGGAATAATAAGGTATAAGGTAGTTATTAGATAATACTAGTACCCTAAGGTACTAAGAGGGCTTATATATCCCTAATAACTACTTATTTTAAAATAAAGTCTTTAGAGCTTTTTATAATAAACTACCTAGAGGTTACTAAGGGGTTACTAAGACGCTAAAGAGGATTAGAAAATCGTTCTTCTAGAACGTGCAAAAGGGTAATATAAAGGAATATATTAAGATATATATAATATACTAACGCACGAAGTTAAGATACTACCTCCTATATAATAAACTCGCACCCCTACTAGTACCTAGCTAGCCCTTCTAATAGATCTTAATTAACTTTATTATAAAACTACTACTGTCTCTAATAATAATAAATAAGCTATATAATAGTATTCTTATTATTATTAACTAGTTTATAAAATACTCCCTATATATCCCTACTAGGGAGTTACTTATTACTAATAGGTTAGCTATACTACTAATTAAATACGTCTTCCTTATATTTAGGCTCCTAGAGGCTATTATATCTAATTAGGGATCGCTATTTACTAGTAACTTCTAGTCTAAAGTATACTACTTACTAGTTATTAAGAGGAAGATTAGTACTACTTTCTATCCCTAAACTAATAACTAAATAGAACGCTAGAACTAGAGTATTAAGCACTTCTTAAGGACTTTCTATAATATTAGCTAGGACGACTAGGAAATATAGCTTAACCTAGCCTAATTTATTAATAATAACTCCTATCATAAAGCTACTAAGATATTACCTACTAAATTACTAATAGGATATTCCCCTCGTAGACCTAATAGTATTAAACCTTAGTAAAAGGTTTTAGTCCTAGTAGTATATAAGAGAATCTATAGCCTACTTACCTAGAGGTTAGCTATTACTAACTTACTTTAGAAGTATAATAAAATATATAATAAGTTCTATAACTAGAGGAGGACCCCTATTATTTTTACTATAGGAGACCTTATTCTACTTTTAATTAAAAATATTAAATAGAGGTAGCCCTCTTATAAACTTTCCAATTAATATTTAGGCTTATTTAGGATCTAACGGGTAATTAATAAGGGATAGGCGTATAAGCTATAGGTAGATAAAAAATACAGAATCTATAATATATTCGCGCCTATATAATTAGAACCCTTTTTAGCTTAGCTATTTGACTATAAGATATCCTAATTAATAATAATAATAGTATCTATATAGTAAACTATATCGTTACTTATAGGGGCCCTAGATATAACTCTTAGTATCTTATTATATAAAAGGGCTATAGCGAACTAGATAATTTATAGGAGCTATAATATAATATATTAATAGACTTATAAAGCGATTATAAAGCCTAACTATAAGCAAAAGCATTATAATCGCTATATGATTTAATAGATAACTGAATAGGTAACTAGTAGTTAAGTAGAAATAGGGTATACTAGCTAGATATCTTAATTCACTAGCCTAAAGGCCCCTAATAAGGCGAAGAAAGACTAGAAAAATACCTAAAAGTAATAAACTACTACCTAGAGGTTATTAGTAGCCTTTTAGGGGCGCTCTTAAGAATTTTAAGCCTATTAGGCGCTAGTACCCTTAGTATTATTATTTTTATTATTATTATCTCCCCTTATAATAGATATAGTAACTAAAGCCTTATAATTCTACTTTAAGTTAGAAATATTAACTAGTAAAGTACTAGCGAGGTACTAATAGGGCTTAAATAAACTTATAACTTTATTATAGGAGTTAAGTAACTCCTTTATATACTTAGCTTATACCTCTTATACTACTAGCTACTTTTAAGCTAGCTACTCTATTACTATATAGTAATAAGTAAGCTCCTTATACTACTTATATAATAACTTAGTCTATTTCTTAGCCTCCTTAGTAAGGTATTACTAGTAAGTAGTAGCCTCTTCTAAAGCGCCTACCTAGCGATCCTCTAGTTCTATAGAGATCTCTATCTCCTTAGCCTTATACTTCTTAGGTATAATATTAGCCTTATTCTTCTTAGCTTAGAGGGCTTTCTTACCTATAGGCTAAGTAGCGAGGATCTCCTCTTATATATAATTAGAGATTAATAATAAAGTACTAGGAAGGTATTAGATAACTTACCTTATTCTTAGCGTATAATACTTAAATATTAGGCTTAGAATAGCCCTTATCTATTAGGCGCTTAAGCTTATTAGTAGCGCTTATTATATAATAAGTAAGCTATAGGGAGTTAGTAGCTAAGAACTAGAAAATAATAAGTTAAACTTATATTAATATAAGCCTTTCTATTACTTATTTTAGTATAATACTTATATTTAATAGAGACGCTTTAAAAAGAAGTAAATTAGTCATAAATCTATAAATTAGTAGGTAGCTTAGAGCCTAAAGCTAGCAAAGCACTAAATAAGTACTAGCTAAGTACTAGCTAAGGGCTATATACTTACTATTACTCTTAAAGTATATAATTAAGCTTATAAGGAGCTTAAGCTTAGTATTTATATCTATAGGCAGCTCCTACTTCGCTTATACTAAGAGGTAGTAGTAGTAGGAGCACGCCTAGAGCTTACTTATTATAGGGATACTAGTAGTGTCTAGGGTAGTAGTAGGGTATAGGGTAGCGTTAGGGGTATTAGTAGTAGTAGAAGATATAATAATAGATTTCTTATATAGTAATTAAGATAAAGTTATTAGTAGGGGAACGGGGAGCTAATAGTAAGTTATTAGTAGTAGTATTAGTGTTATAAATCTAAAGAAGTAAGAAGGAGAGATTTTAATAGAGCGAAATTTTAAATAATATTTATATATTTTTAACTTAATATTAAAACTAAGCTTTTATATAGCTAAAAGGAGGATAATCTCTAGATTACTATATTATTTAGCTTTACCTAACTTTATTAAATATAAGGAGGTACTAGATAACTACTAGATAACTACTAGTAATACCTTATATTATAATAAAGACCTTCTTTATCCCTAGAGGGAGAATATCTTTATTACTCTTATAAAGGTACTATAAATATAATTATAAGTAGAAAATATAATAATTCTAAGGGTAAATTTAAAATAATAAAAATAAGCTTAAATAATAATATATTTTAGTATAGCTTTATAAAAGAAGGAATAACCCTTATAAGGGAACTTAGTTATAACTATCTAGATAATTACTAAGTAGTCCTAGACTTATCTAATAAACCTATAAGAGTAATTAGAGTATAGGTATACCTTATTACTAGCTTACTACTCCTTTAAGCTATAAAGTCCCTTATTACCTAGGTATAAGAGCTATAAGAGTAGCTAGGATAGAGGATAAGTACCTTACTACTAGTTAACTACTCCTCTAAAGAACCTAGCTATTTAAAAAAGAGTTATATAACTAAGATAAGGGATATTAAATTCTAAACCTATAGAAACTAAGAGGTTATAAAGTCTTATAAGGAGGTATAGAGTACCCTCTAGATAACTATAGAGTAAACTAATCTAAGGGTAAACTAGTTTAAAGGGGGGGGATTATATTATAAGCTAGGATAATATTATAGGGAAAAAGGCTTAGTAAGCTAATTTAGAGAAGTCTATAGGAGTTAGGAGCTATAAGGAGGTACTAGGTAACCCCTAGATAAGTCCTCTAGCCCTTACCTAATAATTAGAGGGCTAGAGAAGAATATTTAACCTTAGATATACCTAACTATACTAACTCTATTACTCTGCCCCGCACTAGTTTATAATAGCAGGTTAAAGCGGCCCGAGAGGTAAAATCCGGCATTAGGGCGGCGCAGGATCGTACCCGTCGAGGCTTCTGCTCTTAATTATTTAGGTTAAATCACGCTTATACCTAACATTTAAAGGTTCTACCTTCGATCCCCTGACTTAGGTAGCAAGCCTTACTAGCCTAGAGTTTAACGAAACTTACTATATTTAAGATACCCCTATCTATCCTTTATAACGCCGTAGCTATAGCACCTACTAGTAGCTAGATACTATATTACTAAGGATTAAAAGGTTAGCCCTAATATGCTATACTAAGAAGTAGGTATAAGGGGTATATAATAGAGTAACGTAGTATTTACTCCGAGTTATTTAGTATTATAGTATAAGCGTTATATGCTTATATATTCTAAGGTATAGCCTATAGAACTTTAAAAGAAAGTATTTAAGACTTTAGGACGCTTAAACTAGATAGGATAATATTACTCCTATTAAGGTAACTTCGTTTTTAGGGTCTACTATAGTATAGGTCCTAATTAGAAGAGCGCGAATAAATATAACCGACTTATAAATTAAGGGAAGGTATTATAATACCTTTAGCATCGCCCGTTCCTAGCGCAGCACGTAACTAACGTTAGCTCTAGAAATCCGGCATTAGGGCGGCGCAGGATCGTACCCGTCGAGGCTTCTGCTCTTAATTATTTAGGTTAAATCACGCTTATACCTAATATTTAAAGGTTCCGCCTTCTATCCCCTAACTTAGGTAGCGAGCCTTACTAGCCTAGAGTTTAATAAAACTTACTATATTTAAGATACCCCTATCTATTCTTTATAACGCTATAGCTATAGCGCCTACTAGTAGCTAGATGCTACGTTACTAAGGATTAAAAGGTTAGCCCTAATATACTACGCTAAGAAGTAGGTATAAGGGGTATATAATAGAGCAACGTAGTATTTACTCCGAGTCGTTTAGTATCGTAGTATAAGCGTTATATGCTTATATATTCTAAGGTATAGCCTATAGAACTTCAAAAGAAAGCATTCGAGACTTTAGGACGCTTAAACTAGATAGGATAATATTACTCCTATTAAGGCAACTTCGTTTTTAGGGTCTGCTATGGTATAGGTCCTGATTAGAAGAGCGCGAATAGATATAACTAACTTATAAATTAAGGGAAGGTATTATAATACCTTTAGTATCGCCCGTTCCTAGCGTAGCATATAACTAACGTTAGCTCTAGAGCGACCTTTTTCTAGGGGTCGTTCCTCTAACTATAGTTATAAGTAACTACGTTATAGCTACTCTTATTATAATAGAATAAGCTCTTTAGTATTTATAAACATAGCCCTATAGGACGTTTTTTAATAGTTATAAGCCTAGCTCTAACTAAACCCCTAACTACTATTTTAAAATAAGCCTTTATTACTAAAAGTACTTATTAAAACTTCCTCTCTCCTATTCTTTCTTTCCTCCTTATTATATACTATCCTCTATTATTATAAACCTTATATTTCTAAATAACCTTAATTATAATATCTTTTATTATTACTATAGTAGTATTATATTACCTAATTATATATAGGGACTTCGCTACTTAGTATATTATAATCTAAGCTAAAGCCTAAGCTATTAGAGTTTAGAAATATATTAACCTAGATAACCCTAAGGGACCTTTATACCTAGGTAAGACTTTATTAGAAACCCTAACTCTTAATATATATATTACTAAGTAAAACTAAGATATTAATACCTAGTACCTATAGGAGAAGAGCGCTTATAATTAATATATCGCTCTATTTAACTAAAAGGCTCTAGAAGAAGCTACTACTAGAAAGAGCTAGGACCAATAGGAACCAGAAAGATAACAAACAATATAGCTCTACTTATAAATAGGTAAGAATATTAAAAGTAGGCTTAAAAGATATATAGAAGAATTTATAGATCTAATTAAAAGAGATTATCTAAATTAGGCGCGGATTTGCTAAGAAAATACTAAAAAACGAGGTATAGGGTTATTAAGGTATTAATAGTAATAATATCTCCGCTATCTTCCCTATCTACTATGCTCTTCTCTTCTACGCTCTACTCCATAGTCTTCCTGCAACAGGTCTGTGCGCTAAGGGAATTTTCCGAAAGTTGCGCAGCCAAGTCTATCTTATCCCATCCCACTACTAATACTACTTCTAGGACTACTCCTAAGTCTATTACTAGGATATAGATAATAAATAAATTATAACCCCTTTAGCCTCTAGCTACCTTAGTAATAATTAATAAGAATACTATAGGTATATAGTAATAATACCTAGAGTACTTTTATTTACTTATTATATAAGAGTCTAAATAAACTTATAAGGACTAAGAGTTTAAATAGATTAACTATCTAGTTATAGAGACTATTACTTATAATATTATTATACTTATATGTATAGAACTTCTCGCTAAAGGGGATATAACCCTTTATAGTCTTATTATTAATTTTAAATATTACTACGCTCTAAGCGAGGCTAAAATCCTTATTACTATTTAAGAGGAGTATATCTAAGTCCTAGAGAAGGTAAATAGGAGTGTTAATTCTAATGCCTAGATTAAGGACTTTAGGGGTATCTACCTTTATACTACTAGAAAGGGCTAGAACTAATAGGAACTAGAAAGTTAATAAATAATATAACTCTACTTCTAAATAGGTAAAAACATTAAAGGTAGACTTAAAAGATATATAACATGATTTGTAGATCTAATTAAAAGAGATTATCTAAATCGGGCGTAGATTCGCTAAGAAAATGCTAGAAAACGAGGTATAGGATTATTAAGGTAATAGGTATAATAATATATAAATAATACTAAAGTCTACTATGCTCCTCTCCTCTACGCTCTACTCTATAGTCTTCTTATAATAGGTCTATACGCTAAGGGGGGGCTTTTCTAAAAGCTATGTAGCTAAGTTTATCTTATTCTATCCTAATTATCCCCTTAAGACTCTTAATAATATATAAAGGAGAGTCTTAAAAAAAAAGAAAACTACTTTATAGAAATAGTAAATAAACCCTATTTATAGATCTATTCTATGAATAACGTCTTCTAAGTAAGCGATCTTATTATTAAGAAGGTCCCTTAGGTTTAACTATCTTCTACTATAAGTTATATCTTAATAATAGCCTTATTAGCTCTTCCTCTTTATTATACTCCTTATCTTACTCTAACGCTTAGTATAGCTAAAACTACCTACTTTATTATACTAGGCGTGAGAAGTTATAATAGTATACTCCTTTAGATATATTCTACTTAATCTAGTCCTACTAGTTAACCCTCTACTAGATATAGTCTATATAGCTATAATTATACTTATTTAAAAGGCTAGGTTACTTAGGATATAATAATATATCTATAAGTATAGTTCTTAGGCGTAGCTTAATAGTTATATTATAACTTAGTATTTATAAGACTTATAACTAAAGCTAGTATCTAAGGTATTTAAGCTTATTATTTAGTATTTTAAATAAAGCGGACTTAGATAATACTAATAATTTATAAATAAGTTCTAGAATATCTACTATAAGAGATAGCGTAATATTATTATTATTTCTAAAGTCTATTATATTACTATCTATAAGTAAAGGAGTAAGAGGGTATAGAGGGAAGAAAGGTGCTTTCTTAAGGTTTTCTTAGCTTAATAGGATATCTTATAAAGCTATACTACTATAAAAAGTTAAGTTATAGAACTCCGTAGTAATAATAAATATATATTAGCTAACTAAGGGGATCTTAGAGTTAGTAAATAATATACTATCGCTTAAAGTTATACTATTAAAACGTAGTAATAGTAATCCTTCTTAGATTGGAGCTCTAGCTTATTTAATATACTAGAGGCTATATATAAATCTATCCCTCTGCTAAACTAAATTAACTAAATAGGTATTAATTAAGAGGAGCTTTTAGAGTTATTAAGGGGCTCCTATCTTATAATATTATATATTAAGGTCCTATATAGCCTTAATAAAGCGCTAATTACTATTCTAGTCCTATATAGAGTTATAATAGGAGGAGTAGCTAGTTAATTAGTTTATAAAGATCGTAGCTTAGTAATAGTTATTATAATTTAATAGAAAGAAAGCCCTAGTAATATCCTAAAGATTCTTCGCCTTTACCCTTTTAGGCTCTATAGAAGCCTTATTAATCTCTTTCTTAAGTTATTAGGCTAGTTCGTGGATTAGAGTATAGATATTGTAAGGGTAGCCCTTAATTATAAACCTAAAAAGGGCTATAACCTCTAAATTATCTAAGTCTTCTAGCCTCTAGCCACTGCATAGTGATTTTACCTGCCTAAGTGCAACAGACCTTCTAACTCTGCGCCTCCTAACAATATATAGCCTTCGGTCACGTGATCCTTTCCTAAATATAGCTATACTTGTACGTGCCTATAGCCTCATAATCTTTAACTTTATATTAATAATAACGTAGTTTTTAATTATTTAATAGACTATAAAACTATCGACTTTTCCTCTCGCGTACTACCCGCGCTGCTATTAAATACCGCCTCTATTACTACTTCGTCCGCTAGAACTATGCCGCCGTTAGTAACGCTCTATCTATATTAAAGCAGTTAGCATAAGCTATACTTACTAACCCCTAATAGGCCTAGGCTACCTAGGCTCCCTCTGCCTTAGTAATATAGAGGACCTGCTTAAAGAAGCGCTACTCTATAGGGTATATAACGACCTACTAAACTTCTACTACTAAGTTTACTTACTTAGCTCTAATACTATTACGCCTTATAAAGTCCCCTATAGGGGTATTAAGGTAAGCCCTCTTAAGGGCTATACTAATAATATACTCTTTATATATAGTAGAGTAGTTAATAAAGGAGCGGGATTTATTCATTATATTAAGGCTAAGCTCTCTAGTAATCCCCTACTATATTATTTATATTGAAAGGTATACCTTACTTAAGCTTAGCATATTTATATATAAGGTCTAGTATTAATAGAGTTAAGAGATAAGGATAAGGAAGAGGGAGAGGTATAAGGCCTTACTTATAAAGCTTCTTATATTTCTAGCTAAAGGAACCTCTTAGGAAAGACCTCTTTAGTTAAGAAGTTACCTCTTATATAGTAGTATTTATAATACCTTACTAGAGGGTTAACCTTTTAGGTTAAGGAGTTATCTTATATAGTAGCTTTTACTTTTAATACTTTGCTAGAAGGTTAACCTTTTAGGTTAAGGAATTATCTTATATAGTAGCCTTTACCTTACTAGAAGGTTTAATAAGGCCTTTACTATAAGAGCCTTAGTAGCCCGTTTAGCTCTAATATAATTAGCCCTAGTATAGCGCGTGTCTAACTTTATATAGTAGTATTTAGAGGGTTTACTTGCGAGTAGTAGGAATATATAGGGTTCCTATATTATTTTCCTTAACTAGTAGAGCGTATAGGTTAAAATACTCGCATAGTATTTCCCGAATTATGCTTATGAACTAGGTGAATTTGTTATAGTCTTTTTACAAAGGGGCTGCGGCGTAATTCCGAACTTAATCTAGGTTTTCTTATCTTATAAGCTTCCCTTATATATTATAGAGGTCTAATAAATAGTCTACCTACGCTAAAGTTATAATAAGTAACCCTCTTCTATATTAAGTTATTAAGTAATTTATAAACTCTTAGCTCTATTATATATAATATAGGACTACTAATATAAGCTTATCTTTATTTAATATAGGGTTCCTTTTAGATCTTATAGTATTAAATACTACTAAGGTATTAGTAGAGTTGAATATAATATCTCTTAGGGTAGTAGGGGCTAAGGAGGGTAATATAAATAGTTTTATATACCTAGGGTAGTTAAGATAATGTATAAAGTTAGCTAGTTATTATAAGAATAATCCCTCTTCTACTTCTTATAGTTATTATTTTTCTTATATTCTAGATACTTAGTTCTTTTAACAATCCTTCCTCCCTATTTAACCTTTTTAGATTAATAGGAACTATTAGACTAGTTTATAAATTAATATCCTTAGGTATTAATAGGTTAATATCTATTCTATTAAAAGAGGAAACCTCTAGGTTTATAAATTAAGAGGTATATTAAGCTATTTAATATTTAATATCTTCTTAAGCTATTCTTTTCTTAATATCTTTATCTCTTAATTTAAAGTATTAATTATATAGAAATCTATCTACTCTTAGTTAGGCCTAATATCCTTTAGCAGGTATTAATTAGTAAAAGCTATTAATAAATCATTAATCTAAGCTTAATACCCTATCTTAATAAGCTATTTTAGTAGTACTAGGCTTTTAATTTATATAAAGGACCTAAGCTAATTAATAAAGTATAGATTAGAGGATTATAACAGAGGATCTCTATATTAAAGTTTAATTAAGTATAATTACCTAATTAAAACTTGCTTAGCTTTATATCTTTATAGAAAGCTCCTAGTAATAAGTATTAAAGTTTATAGTTATCTTTTAGCTCTTCTTCTTAACTACTAAGTACTATAAAACAAGTTTTTCTTTAATCCTATAATAACTACTTTAGTAAGCTTAGGTAGTTATAGATAAATAAAAAGTGTATTAGGGGACTTAGCTTTAATTTAAGTGACTATAGTATCCCTCCTATCTTTATTATTAAAGTTATCTTTTTTACCTCTAATTATCTTATAGCAGAGCGGTTAGCTAAGCTTAGTAAGCTTTATAAGGTAATACGTAATTACTAAGATATCCTTAGCGTATTTTAGAATTACTATTTTAAGTAAACTAATAGTATTAAATATACTAGGTATAACTTACTATAAGTATAAAGGGCGAATCGTTTTCTCTACTACTTCTAAGGTCTTATTCTAACGTTTAATAAGGATATATTTTAATATTATATTAAAAGGGTCTATCTAACTAGGGATATTATCCTTCCTAAGTAGAGGGTGCGTATTATATTTAATTAGCTAAAGCTAGTAACTAAGCTTATTAGGAGGTCTAAAGCCTAGGATATCGCTATTATTTTATCCCTATACTTAAAACCTACTTATACTTAGTTTATTAAGTATAAGCCCTATTAAAAGCCTAATTTTAAGGATAGGAAGGTTTAGAAATCTTAACTCCTAGATAGATATATCTAATACTTTATTATTATAAAAGATAAATTTCCTTATTATAATATAGTAGGAGAAAGGTTAATAAGAGGTAGGTCTAAGTAATTTATAAACTAAAAAGCTAAATAGAAATAATATTTAAATAAAGGAAAGAGCTATAATATAGTAGTTAATACTATATAGTTAGTAGATAAATTAAGCTTAAAAGTAAATAATATATATATAAGAGAGAGAGAAACTAGAGGGCTTAAAGGGTTAGGAGTGCGTTTTTATACCTACTAATTACTTTAATAATATAGTAATGTATTAGTAGCTTATAAAAGGAATAATTAACTCTCCTCCCTTACCCTCCGTAGCCTTAATAAAATAAAATAAACTTAGGATATAAATCCTATAGAAAGGTAAAATAGTAAATTAGAGTAGTTATATATAGGGAAAGAATAAGGAAATATCCTCCTCTATCCTCTATTATTAACTTCTTCTCTTATAATAACTACTTTTACTTAGCTACTTTAATCTTTATCTAACTCCTTTGAACTTTCTCTGTTATATTTATAAATTATATTTTCTGTTATATTTATAAATTATATTTTCTTATTATAGCTAGCTATAACTTCCTTATCTTAGGTATTAAAAATACGAATTAACCTTACCCTTCTTACCTCCTCTTAGTAATAACCCTCTAGGTCCTTAGTCCTAATACCCTTGTACCTAAAGTAAAGAAGAATAATATACCTCTTTTTATTTAGTACTCTAATAACTAACTTTAGGTATTCCTTTTCTTCTTATTATTATCCCTATACCTTCTAGCTAATAATTATAATTCTTAAGTAGCTACGGGCCTTAGTTAGCTTTAGCTTAATATCCCTAGTAATAAATACTTAGAAGTAGCCTTTATACTATAGATACTTTCTAATAAAACTACTAAGGTAATAAAGTTAGCTTTCTAGAAGGCTTATCTTAGTAAATAAGACTTTAAATAAATATCTAAGATAACTAAGAGGTCTAGAGACTTTAACCATTAAGTCTTTACCTATACCTCTATTACTTTTATCGCTAGATTATAGGAGATAAAGGTCTTTTAGCGCGTAGTAGCTATATATAGCTTATTTACTTAATCCTAAGGTAGTTATAATATAGTACCCTATATTTATTATAAAGAGCAGGCTTATACTACTAGGACCCCTATAACTAGCGTTTATATCTATAAACTATACTTTAAATATATCTCTATACTAAGTACTCCTTATACTAACTACTTCTTCTATAAAGCTTCAGAGAGTTACTTATATAATAATCTAAGTATCTATAAACGCTATAGGTATAGAATTAAGTATAATAATAAGGTGAGGAGGAGTAGAGAGTTTAATAGTATTAAGGAGATCTTATAATTCTAAGTTCTAGTAAATACTATAATTATAGCTATAGCTAAGTTTAACCTCTCGCTCCTTTATAATAAATACTATTAATAAGCCTAGGAATATTACCCTAAAGCTAGGTTTATATACTCTTATTACCCTTTTATAATAGAGCTACCTCTAGAGTTTAATCGTATAGAAATTATAGACTACTTAGGGCTTTATATTATATATTAAGGTAAGAAAATAGGATTTCTAGATATATTTATATAATATAAAGAGGGGGGGG